>CAEGAE010026215.1:0-137694 GCA_903067095.1 Girardinus metallicus
TTCAGTGTATTTAGGTGAGTTTTGACGCTTTGTAGTTTGATGTTGTTCACAGAAAAAGTTTGCGTGGCTGCCGCACAAAGTGGGCATATATTTACGCAAACTTTGACGTAAAGTTAATTTTTTTATACATGCCAACCTGTGCTTAAAATATGACGCCGCACATTTTTTGTGCGCACGCACGCTTTATGCATGAGGCCCCTGGTCTTTTCTTGTGATATTTCACAGAGTTAGAGCAAACAGAGTGGAGAATATTTGACTATTCCCTTTCTCACATTTTCTAAGTCAGGAATGTGATACTCCAGTCCTCAATGGCCAATGTTCTGTAACAAAGTGTTGTTCCTTCTCCAACACTTTGATGCTTCTCTCACCATTCTGATTTTTCTCCACGATTTCCACAAAGTCTCCGGTGTAGAGCTTGAGCTCATGTTTGGACGTCTTTTCAAAGTCTGCAATGACTCTGTAGGTGTCCAGGATGATGGGTCCAGAAATTTCTGCAGGGTGAAAATTTATGGCTTCCCTTATTAGTTAGCTAACACTTGCAAAATCTGACTGACTTGAGACACCAAAAAAAATCTAGTTTTTTATTGTCTTTCAAACTAAAATGGCCTACATCATTAAACCAAAAAACTGCTGTCATCATGAGATTGGTCATAAATAAGTCAGTTTGTTTTCATGTGGTTTGACTTCATACGTGCAAAAATGCTCAGATTCACACTTTAAAAATAACTGAGACTTCTTTGTCAGTAATAAAAGTGAATAAAAGTTGTAGTTCAGAAACTTTTCAAAGATTTTCTGATAAAGCAGTTGAATCAAAACCTACCTGAAGCAGTGGCTCTGGCGAGCTCCCTGGACTCCACAAACGTGTCATTTCTTTTCATTCTGTAGGAAGAGTACTCTGATTTTATGTTTTTTTTCCCCCAAAATTAAAAAACAACAACAAAAAAAATAGCATTTTATAGTGCTGATGTGTGTCTGTGAGTGATATATACTGACGTGTTTGGTGCGGGTGGGTTTTCATCCTCGGGTCGGACCTTGAAGAAGGAGGACAGATGTTTGCAGCGGGAGATGTGAGCTGGCAAGTTGATGAGAGACTCGCAATACTCGGCTAGGGTGATCTTCCTGATTTCTCTGGACTTCTGGCTTTCCACCCACCGTGGGGCTGAGGAGACAGACAGACCACTCTCTGGTGAGATTTAAAGATGATCAGAGTTGTCCAGTTGTAATTGAACATATTAACAATATTCCTCAAAGAAATACAGGAATGGAGTTGCACTTTAAGCCAGACAAGGAATCTGGAGGAATTTCAGGCAAGCTAGATTCATAAGACAGACCTGCATTAAGATTTGTTATATTTGCCTTATTATTATAAGCTTTGAAAGAAGCTCAGGGACATCCGAGTTAGACTGGCACACAGTTAGAATGTGGTATGTGTTCAGATGAATCAATGTTGCAAATATTTCTTGGAAAATTTGAAGCAAAGAGTCCCAAAGCGATTTGGGTTGGGATAGGAAGGTATGGGGCTTTTTCAGTGACATAGCACCTTTCCACTTCTGTGATGACCGCTTTAATGAGAAAACTTCAGAGATTGCGTTATATGAACACATGTTTGCTGGAAAAATGCGACAAAATAATACCTGCCAGTATGCTTTTTATGACCAGAACCTTGTAAAAGTCTGAACAGCGTTTCTATTAGCAAAAAAATCGGATTTAATTCTAAAAAATATAGGTTGTTGCAACAAAAAAAAACAAAGAGCCATTTGAAACATTGCTCTCCAGCTGCTTTAGGCTCTGAGTGATGAAAAGTTAGCAGCAACCAGCAGTTTGCACCAGAACTGAATTTTCTTTCTGCTTCTTCTTTTCCATTCTGCAACTACAAGTTTGGTAACATTTCACAAGGGGATTGTGTAAAGCTTTAGTTCTGCTTTTTAAATCAGAAACGTCCTGAGTGTTTAAACAGGAACTCAAAACCAAGACAACAGTGATAACCTGCACGTTCCAAGAGTGGCCAAAAACTGAAACTACAACACCTGAAACATGGGAAATGCCCACAGATACTGAGTAGAAATAACACCGGCTGCATATTTTCTGTTATGCTCAGCAGCTCATTTCACTTGTCTTATTTATTTATTTTTGTTCTGTCTGCAGTGAAAAGACAGGAGATGGGGGCAAGATTACAATTTAACTGTAATCTCTTTTCTATCAAATCCAGTATCATCCCTGCATTTAATGATTTCTCCTTTCTTTTATGTCTTTCAATTAAAACGTATCAAAAGAAGAAATATGTTTTCAAAAGAGAGCAGCAATACAAGAGCAGTTTACTCCATATGGTTGTCAACACTCACTATACTCTGCTTTTACCCTATTTTAACAGTGCAATATATTTTGTGCATGTAACATTTAACTTCTAATTTTCTTTCTAATATATACAAACATTGCCTTTAATATTCATTATAATCTAATTCTGACTCTTTGGTTCTGAGCCTTTGCAATAGACTCAGAATGACGTTAAGCTGCTTCAGTAAAATGCATTAAAAGTGTGATTTAAACATGTTGACGAGACATTTTGACTTACCCTAAATCTTAATAGTTTATATAACTAAGTAACTTATTCACTTTTCTTGCCATTTAAGAAGATTAGATGCAGCAGTCATGCATTTTAACTCATAACTGCAAATATGGTCAGAGCTTTTGATAATTATGGAATACACAAACAACAAATTTGATATTTTGAGGAAATTGACAGCTTTGCTCTCTTTAATGGAAAGAAACACAACAAGATGGAGGAAGAAAGGAGCCAAATATATACATTTCTGAGTAGATAATGACATAAATTTATTTTCATTATGTTCCAAATGATTTTTAAGGGCAGTTCAGATGCAAATGGAAAGCAGAAGTACTGAGCTCTGCCATTATTGCCATAGCTCAGCAGCCATAAAGAGCTTCCTGTATGAAATAGATCAATTCACCAAACATCAGAGGCATCGATGTTCAGTCTGAATCAAATACAAGAAATATTACTTAAAAACACACCCAGATGTTCATTTAACTTGTATCGTTTTTGGAAATCATAAGAAAGACATCTGGTTTCACAAGACTTGCTGGGTGATGGTCCAGTTTCTAATTCTATAGTTCTATAGAATAGTTAATTCTAAAACTATCCTATTCTAGTTTAGTTCTAAGGCCGAATAAATTTTGAACAACACATTTGAAACTCATTTAGTTCAGCATTTTCATCAAAGGTGAGGATGATTAATGAAGATAACTGCAGCAAAGCAGAGGGATGGGCATTTATAATAATATCATTATCATGAAAAATGTTGTGTCTCTAGCAATGGTAAATTCCAATTCAAGTTTGAAAAACCCAAAACGAATAATATTGTCAGATATTTTTTAATATGGACACAGTATTCTCCTATGCTGTCCATTTGCCATCTTTATGGATTATGTTCTGCTTTCATTTTTATATTGTTAGTTTTGTGAAATTTACTGGCTTCATCTCACTAATGTCACTTTGTTGCTGGTATGCAAGAATTTTCCCACATAATTCTATTCTATTCTATTCTATTCTATTCTATTCTATTCTATTCTATTCTATTCTATTCTATTCTATTCTAAATTAGTCATTAATCAAAGTAGACATTTGTAGACAAATGGCCTTGTTCTGAGAAGATTATATGAGTCTCTATGAGTCATCTTAAACAGAAGAACGACTGTTGATTAGGGAGACAGAGGAACTCGTGAAGGACTGATCCGTAGGAGGTTAACAAACACAGTTATTGTAGCAAATACAAAAAAAAACGAGAAGAAAAACTGTAAAATTTTAGTTCTCTGAAGAAAACAAATAAAAATCACCTGCTGTTCATTTCTAACATAAACGGGGCCCTTTAAATGATACTAAATATTCTTTTTTATTTGTTGTTAGATATAGCCAGCTGCAGATGGTGAAACTAGAATATCTCACATTCCTTCAGAAGAAAAAGTTCTCATCTACTGGCCCCTAAAACAAAATCAAGACTGAAACCAAATTGTCCAGAACATATTGAAGATATATGAAGTATTCAGTTTATTGTAACACCCTGACCTCAGAAAAGTTCAGCTTTGTACATGAACAACTCATGTAGGAACTAAAACTCCCTCAAGCTAAATTCTGTATTATTTTCTCTCATCTCTGGGTGAATTTTAACATTAGTTGAAGCTCATCTGGTTCATCTCAGTTGTACGTGAAAGAAAAAAGGAAGTGAATTCAGCCACATGTTTGTTAATCGCAGGTGCTTCCTGGAGGAGGATTGCAGAATATGAGGGGGTTTTACATAAAGTGAACTTATTTTGATATTCTCTAATAGTAGCTATGCCAGAAGACGTATAATTTATAATAAGGGTATAATTTACAACTTAAATGCTTAAACTATGTTTTGTTTGTTTTTTACCTGGAAGCGATGGGATTATTCTGTCCCTCTTGTCTATTTGTCCAGCTTCAATGGGAAACATTTCCTTCAGAGATTTCTGCAAGGGAAAACCAAAGGGAACATTTCAGAAGCTGTGCATGTTTTAAATTTGTCAGAGCTTTAGCAACAAACTTTAGGGGAACTAACATGAAAAGTGTGAATCTCAGGATACGTCCTGTAGACCAGCTTCTCTGACTCATTGCTCCATTTCACCATCAGCCTGTATACCTGCACCACATTTTAAACACATGAACACGGAATGCCTTAGAAAACTGTTTGTTAAAAACCAACAAACTTTTTTTTTTCTTAAACCCTGACTTCAAGATTTAAAAAAGTCTTTTTTGGCACATTTTGTGTTTTAGATTGACTCACGTAGTGCTGACTTGGAAAGAAGCGTTTCTCGAAGCCGAGCAGCTCCACATGCCTGACGTAGATCTCCTCCATGCTGAAGGGCTGAAAACTGAAGTCAAAAGAGTTGCAGGAACTTTGCTTAAATAGTCTGTGTGTCGTCAACACACCACAAGAGATCATTTCCTCTTTATCTGTGTTTGGGCATGGCATAATTTAATATCCCTCAGACAAAAAAAAAAAATCCACCTACTGGCTAGTTAGAGAGCGACCAGGCATGCACACACTCATTCCTAGGGGAAATTAAGCACAGCAACTCAATCTAATAGTTGTTTTGGACTGTAAAAGGCAGCCAGAGAACGTACCAAAAAAAAAGAAAAAATCTGTACATATCACAGATCACAGGCAGAAGAGCCAAACCCAATACAAAGACTCCAGGCTTGGATTTAAACACAGGACCTTCTTGTTGTAAGGCAACAATGTTACTAACTAAGTTAATTTTGCTTTTTCAAGTTAAAAAATAAAAAATCTGATGAAAATGCTAATGTTATCATGATTACTTAACCTAGCATGAGTAACATTAAGTCCATTCAGTAAGTTAACTCCTACGGGCATGGATGATTATGAGCCTGGCTAATCATTGCTGACTAGACTTTGTGTCTTTTTGCCTTCCTTTTTCCATCGGTGACCATTACTGTGCTTAAAGACTCACCTAAATATGTCAGAGTAAGGCCACAGCCACGACCTATCAAAATTTAAAGGGAGATTTGCAAGGCATGGACTGGTGTTTGAAGCAATGTTACAAGGTTCAACAAACACAGACATTTACAGAAAATGGACTACAGCTGTCACATTTTCATCATTAATCCACTCCTGATCTAAAGGAAAAATTTTCAAATTAAGTACATTTTGCAATAACTGGTACTTCTCACCACTCCTTTCAGATTAAACATATTCAAACAAAAAGAAAAATCTCAAAAATAATCAGAAATGCCTCACAACATAATTTTTTTTCCCAATTAATAAACATTAAGGGTCCCATTTGGTGTTGGAGTAGTTTTTGTTTTCTGGTTTTATCATTTTTAGCAATAATGCAAAGAATGCGTTATTCTTTGCATTATTTTCCAACAAAATAATGCAGCAAAAGTTTTTTTCAACTTTTATTGCATTATTTTGTTGGATTTTCCAACAAAAGTTGTCATTTGTCAGGAAATGACAACTACTTCATCTTTTTAAAAGGTTGTGTGTGCCACTTGTGTGGGCTTTGAACTAAACTTGTGTTGTCCACAATTTCTGCAACAGAAAGAGGAACAAAACATTGCAAAAACAAAAACAAATCCACCCGTTCAATCTTGCTTTCAATCTTGATTTTCTGCACCATAACACACATGTAAGATTGTACATAATACACACACACACACACACCCGCACACGATGTGCGTATACATATATATATACTGTATATATATATATATACTGTATATATATATATATATATATATATATATAAAAAACAGCCAGCAGATAACTTTTCAATTAAATGTCTTGTTAAAATAAATCCCTAAATAATCTTAAAATCTGCATTTTTGAATAATGCAGAATGCAAAAAAATTAAATGTGACTTAACCTCAATTTTTAACCACCACAAGGTCTACAGGTGAAACATAATTTAGTTTAAGTATATAATCAACACATTAGCATTTAAAAAGTGAATGTAACCACTCTCTGAGTCCAGTATCCGTCTCCACACCTTTTGGCAAGTTAACACAACCTAACTGTGACTTTTCCATCTCCCTGCATGGATATATGTACAGGTGCATTCACTAAATGACTGGAGCCACATTATAAACTGTTAAGAGGGCGAGGGCCAACTGATAGCTTATTTCTATCTGGGTTAGCAACACAGATATAACCTTTACTACCCGGGGATAGAAAATGAGACAGTGGGGTTATCTGATGGTACTGGTATGACACTATACAGCAGTCCTTCTGCACCTGATGGGTCCTGCACAGGCAAGTCAGGCAGGTGCTCTTTCATTCTTATTTTATCTTTTTTTCCTCCCCTTCAAGCCATAATGAGTCAACCAAGCGTGAACTAGCCCTGCTCTTGCCTTTACATACTTCTGTGTCAAACCGAATCTGCATGTAACTGCACATATGAAATGCAAAGGTGCAAAGGGAACATAGGGATGAAAGAAGAAAAACGTCTTTGTGAATAACGCAAATGGAAAACGAAGAAACCCTGGAGGAAAAAAAAGCAACGATTGTGTAAAGCGTTTTATGCCATTTTTAAAATTACACATTTAAATGTTGCACATGGGTACTCACAAGAAACACAAATGTGTGAAAAAGAAGTGTTTAGAGCTATAAAGAGAAGTTCAATGCGTGTCCCTAAGTTGACCTCTGCACAGCTGGTCAAGTGGCCTGAAGTGGGTGTGAAAGACAGATCTTTATCTACAGCAAATGGTGAGTAAAGAGGTGTATGGAGGTCTGGGAGGAGGGGACGTGGAACAATGTCCAACTGAAGTGAGATGTACTTTAGATACACAACGTGAAAAATAAGCACTGAACATGTTAATGTTTTTCTCAGTAAATATATCTCTAATGAGGCTATAAACACAAAACAAGCATCAGCTGTAAATAAGAACCCAACAATTCCAGACATCCAAAGAAATAAAAACAGATTGAATTACGGGTAATGAAGTAGAATGACAGAGAATAAGCACTGAACACATCCAAAATGTATTCAATACTCGGTAGAAAAGCCCTATTTGGTAGCAAAATCTCAAGACGCCTCTCTTATGGAGAAACTAATGGAATACTCAGCTGGTAATGACCCATTCTTTCTCACAAACTGTTAAATGTTTAAAGGCCTCTGGGCCTCTTCTATGCTCTCTGATCTTCAGTTCTTTTAATAGATTTTCAGTTGTGTTCATGTGTGGTAGTTAACGCAATTATCCTAGCAGATATCATGAAATCAACTAACAACTTCAGATTTTAAGCAGACTGTCTTGGTGCATTTTCCTATTCATCCTTCTTTCAATTGTACCTCTAAACATGGTATGTGGAATGACATAGAGTTTAATTTTGTAGATCTGTGGCAGTCAGTTAGCAATGCTGACTGCCACTATTTTGTCTATATACCAGAATATACCCCCCCAGTATTTTGTTGCTCAAATGTTGTGCAGCAAACATTGGATAGGCTTCAACATGATTTTTCTTCATAAGTGGTGTCCTACGCAGTGAATGTTTAATTGAATCCATTGTGGTTCAGATTTCATGAAAGAAAAACTCCTCATTCTAATTCCAGGTCTTTCTGAAGCTCATTCCAAGTGCACTTTTGATATTGGACAAGTTTTGTCATTAATGTTTTGACACTTCTGTCAGAAACCATCCCACTAGCACTGGGTCATGGGCTGCATTGAGGTGAAATTATGTTCTTTCCACTTCACGTTTATTGCTCCAACATTTCTCACTGGAATTTTCAGAAGTGTAGAAATACATCTGAAACCATCAGTATGCTCTTCAACAATAAATATTAAGGTTTTGAGAGAGCTCATCGATGCTTCTTGTGTGATCCCTTGGTAATAAGAAGCCTTTTGAAACAGGGCAACAGTAAGGACTCAACAGGCTGTACTAACTTCATGTGACAGACAGCACGATTGTTTTCAAAAAACTTCCCATGCCTTCACACCTACTTTTCTTAATGCATTCAATACTTACTTAGTGTCATTCTACTTTAATTCACACAACTTAATTTATTGACCTATTTGTTTGGATTCCTTTGGATGTGTGAATTACTTGGTTTGGTACCAACATATGGTTTGAGTATTATGTTCGTAGTCTCATTAAAAATTTATCTACAGTGTCATTAAAAATATATCTACGAGATGTGTTCAATACTTACTTTCTGGCTTTATGCCTCATTATGACATTAAACTATTTAAAAGAGCCATAAACTGTTAGTACATGTTACAGCTAATGACACTGCTATTACGATAGCATTATGAGGTTTATAAATACAAAAGTCTATTTCTAAAAGAGCCACTAAAGATAAATCTGTCAACCACTGAAGGCCCAACTTTTCTCAAAGACCTACTGAATTGAGAGTGACTCCATTAACATCTTTCAACCAGACATGTGCATGTCATTTAGAGTTTGGTATGTTCTAAAATGTGGTGCACATTAATGCGTGTATGGTGTGATGAATGCATGTTGTTGTAAGCCACCATGGGAATACAGACTGTGGTCTGTTTCAAAGATCCATTCAACTCTACCCTGAAACGAAACAGGGATGAAATATGGGAAGGTCTCATAGAGTTAATTTATTCCTACAAGGAGCCATGATTTCAAACTAGATTTTACAACCTTTACTTCTACTTTACAAAAATAATGTAGTAATCATAAAACAGAAGGTGGTCTGGGACATTTTAGATGGTTTTATTTTCTGTTTAACCATCACAGATACTGTAAGAAATACAAATCAGAATCATCTGCAAATTCAGTAGCCTTTTATATAAAAAATGCCAAAAGGTTTCCTCTACTCAGATTTAATTAAGTGTTTTGGACTTCTTTTCACTGTATACTCTGAAAAGAAGGTGAAGAATTAGATGATGCAATGACATGTCAGTAGTAAAAATAAAAAATCCTCCTAAATTACACTGTATGCAACAAGAAAAGCTATTCGGCCTCCATGAAGGAACACTGTATCAACTGTCAAAAATGATGCTCTCTTCATCATGCAGTAGTGCCATTTCACATCTGTTGGATTGCACAAAGGAGGAGGAACCCCTTCTTATTATTCACCTTAATCTCACCTCAGCATCTACATGGTTGAAACCTGGACACATTTGGGTGAGACCAAACTACAACTGTAGAACAGAACAGACTGGTGTTCTGGAAAGCTATGACCACAATCTTAGATGTTCTATTTAATCACCACGAATTGCTAAGATTGTGCAGCTCAGAAGCACCTTCAAGACATTTTCCAAGAGGACTTTTTAGGATACCCAACACTTCTGGGATCTCATATATGCAAATTAAGGTATTGTGAACTATTTCTCAGAGCCTGCTCTACCTTCTGCTTGAGGTAAAGTGAAGTTAAGTGATGTAGTCCTCCGTCAATCATAAACCAGCAACGTTTCATGACTTACATCGGATGCCATAGATCATGAGAGGGTCTAGTTGCTTCTTTCCATGTTTCCCTTGCCCGGAGAGATTTGACATTGCCTGGACCTCCCGGTGGAACAGGTAGTCCAGCAGTGTCAGAGCCATTTTCTCTGCCGTGCGGCAGTTTGTGCTGATATAAAGCATGTCAGACGGAGAAATTGGACAGCGAACCCGCATCTCTGAGTTGTTTTCATCTCCCAACCAAGTGCCTTCTGGATAATCTTCTAAAAAAGTAAGAGAAGAGAAATGAAAGGAATCAAGAGAAAAGGAAAGGAAAGGCACTTCTTGAAGCACAAGCCTCAACTTAGAAAAACCTGTCTAAATCCCTGTATAAATAAATATAAAAGCTTAATTTATATGTTCCACTATAAGCTTTAACTCATAGTTTGACAAATATTACAAGAGGTGCAGAGTCAACATAATATTATATAATACAACAGCACCCCCATGTGGTTGTAGAAAATAACTGATTCAATTCTGGATCTGTGAGGTATGTGGTGTTATAGTTCCGTACTGAAATATACCACTTTTACACTATATAACACAAATGGTACCATGTTAGCTGCCACAATTCCATCTATATACCAAACAGCTGAAATAAAATAAATTAAATAGTTTGATTTTTAAACAATTTCCCTTTTTTGAAAAATTATCCAAAAATCATTAATAAACTAAAAAGAATGAGGGTTTTATTTAGCTTTGTTAATGTAAAATGAAGCTGCAATCTCTAAGCTGAAGCCAAGCCACTTAAGGTTAAGCATCAACACGCCAAGACAACAACATGAATATGAGAACCAGTTGAAATAGTCACATTATCCCTTTCAAAATAAGACACTGAAAGAAAGATCTACATTGGTTGATTTTGGAAAATTCAGTCATTGATATCAATGCTGTAGTAGTTTTTGCTTATGGCTTTCGCTGCTAAAAGCAAATACATGATGTAAAGATGCAGGCCAACAGAAATCACCAAAACCTGGAAGGAACAACAATAATACCATGAAGATCACTATCATTATTTAGCAGAAAAATGAAAACCAAACTTTTTATGCTTATTTTATTGGTTGTGATATTTTAAGCCTTTATCCTTTTTAAGTCTGTCTTAATCCAGGAAGTCTACCTAGGGCCAGGGGTTGCAAATTAGCTATTGCTACAAACCTGTTTAATGTTTTTGCCCCTGTTAAATTAACATATTTAACAAAAAGTTGAGGTCATTTAAAAGCGTTTTTATTTTCAGGGAAGTAATGTTTTAGAGCTGAATGTTGTGATTCTTTGTTTGAAGACAAAAAAAAAGAAAAAAAAAAATCACAGAAGTTTGTAATCATACATCTAATTTAAAAATTTTACTGAGAACAGTAATCATTTGTTTTCTTTGTATTACTGACTATCCTAATCAAGACTTATTAAACTTTCTGCCTAAGCACAAATTAATCCCGCCTTCAACATAATCAATCCGTTCATTCAAATCCATTTACAGCCTTAAAAGCAGCAAAATAAAAACATTAAATATGAAGGGTGAGGGTAGATTGACATTTCTGCATTAACAAACTAGGTCTTACCTTCTGCATTGAGTGTGATAAGTGTGACATTTTGACCATTTTGTGCACCGCCTGACTGACCACTGTTAGAAACAGAGTCACTGGCCTCTGAGCCGCTCTCTTGTTCCTCCTGACTCTCTTCAGCACCTGGCACTTTAACCAGAATGGTATTCTGTCGCCTCCTGGCCACTGTGCTGCAAAACCAAAATAAGGTATTTGACACGCTGATACATCCCAGTTGTAACAGGCTAAATATACTGGGCAAGAGGATGACTGTTGTTTAACTTAGGGCCTGTAAAAACTAGAGGTGCACCGATTGCAGTTTTCTAGCTCATTACTGATTACCATTCCTTAAAAAGCCTGACCTACCGATTCCGGCCGATACCATTGTTTTGTCTAAAATGTTGCTAAATATAGCAAGAAAGTCTATGAGTTGGCAACAGCAGGATGCTATTGTTAACTGCAAACTTGCAGACATGACCTGGTGGGCCAGTCTGTCAGTCAAGCCTCTCTCACAGCAGAGCAATAAAGGGCAGTGGTTAATTTTTAGACCTTTACTCAGGTAGATAAGATTGGGGGGGCAAGATCAGCAAGTCACCAATCTCCCAAGACTAAGGAAATCGGCGTCAATTCTTTCCATTTCTGTGACAGCCAGAAATCTTGCTTGTTTGTCACTGACCAAATATTTATTTTCCACCCTTATTTGCAAATCAATTCTTTAAAAATCAGACACTGTGATTTTCTGAATTTCTTTTTTTCATTTTGTCTCTCATAGTTGAGGTCTACCTATGATGTCAATTACAGGCCTCTCTCATCTTTTTAAGTGGGAGAACTTGCACAATTGGTGACTGACTAAATACTTTTTTCCCCCACTGTATGGCTTAAATTATCACTTAGTAAGAATCAGAATGATAATTTCTACAATAATATTTCTGTCAGCTGCAGAACTACCAAACATAGGAAACAAAGGCTGATTAACAGTTGAGGGTATTAATTTCTCCTGTCTCCTGAAGCTCTTTGTTTCCTTTTTTACAAAGCTCTGTGAGTTACTGCATGAAGTTCGCTCCTGACCTATCAACGTAACAATCTAACACAACTGTTAGCACAGCTTTAAACACATTAAGTGTTATGTATTTTATCTATACTGACATTAAAATCACCCAAAACGACAGTGCTGAGCAGTCTATTGACAGCAAAGTTCTGTATCGTTAAAACTTTTAAGACAGACAAACACATTTGATAAATATCATCTGACATCTGACGATAAATATGAATATAGATAAATATAAAAGCAAGCTGCTTACTTGCTAAGCAGATTTTCAAGAGGAGTGTCTTCCTGGTTTAATCCCTTTGTGTGTTCTCTGCTAACAATCACATTTGTTTGGGGGACAACGCTGACAAAGAAGATTGAAACAGACATGTATAAACCAAATTACAAGATTAAAGCACAAAAATGGGAAAAAGAGGAAAAAAAAAAAAAACACTTGGGAGTTTACCATCGAACTTTGTTCCACGTTTGAGTGGCACCCTGAGGAGAACCTGCAACCATCGGGACTTGTACAGGGCTCTTTGCACAGGGAGCCATGCTGTCAAGTTTGCGGACAAGGACTTTGCACGTTGCGTCTAAGGACTGTAGCTTTGACTCAATTCCTTCCAGGCGTTGGCTAATCGACTCAGTGAATGAAACCAGAAGATTCTGGGTATAGAAATGGTGAAGAAATTTGTACATTTAATCAATCCAACAAGAAAATAAAAAATAAAGTCTAGATGTTATAAGAACCATCATTGATGATTTATTAGTACCTTAATAAAAGATAGTTCTTGATTACTGTTGTTGTTGTTGTCCTGACTGCTGCTTAGTTTCCTCTTTTTCTTCTGTGGCCTTTCGTCACCATCTTCATTACTGTCCAGCAAATCTGCAATAGATCAAATGCAGAGAAATTGCCAAAACATTTTAGTGCCAAAAACTTAGTTTCATCACATTGAAAAGAGAGAAGAAAGCGCTGAGTAAGTCACCGATTAATAATTGTGGAAGAGATGTGTCTCTATACAGTATCCTTACCACTACGGCCATCCTGATTAAACTCCTCCACTGTTATTTGTACTATTTCATCCAGCACTTGTCCAGACATTGTTCACAGCTGAAATAAGACAATGAAAAAATCTTTATCATCAGCGTATTGTTGCACAGTTTGTAACTTTAAGACAAACGTGATTTTACATCTAGGCTTTAACTGGACCTCCGTTTCAAGGACCTTCAGCCATTTCCACCCCCTTCTTCCTTCAGCCATATTCTGACCTCACACTGACAGCCATCCTGGGCAATCTAATCACACCTGGACATCTCTAAAATCACTACCTTACAAAAGTACTCAAATCTTTCAATATTTATATTTTATTACTTTATGATCAGAAACTTCAATGTATTTTGGGTGGATTTGTGTAATGGATAAAGCAGAGCATAACTGTGAAGGAATGAAATTGGCATTTTGAAAAGTTTTAATCAATAAAGATCTGAAAAGTGTGGCAAGCATTGGGATTCAGTTCTTTACTTTAATACTCCCAAATACAGTCTAATTACCTCCAGAAGTGATAATGTTAGTAAATAGATTTTATGTGAGTTTATTCTATGAATAATAATAATGAAGCTATTCTCTAAAGTCTACAGAGGTTTGTTTTAGAACATCAGTGAACAGCTAGCATCACGTGAAGAAACAATCGCACACCACACTTTTCATAATTTTATTTATAAACTTTAACAAACTATGAATCATTTCCCTTCCACATCATAATCATGCTCTACTTTGTGCTAATCTATCAAAGAAATTCCATAAAAATGAACTGAAGTTTTTGGCTGTGTCAAGGCTTGAGGGGCATTGAAGTTGTAATTAACTTTTTTGAAAGCACTTAAAACATATTGACAATGTTTGGGGCAATGTGTGGAGTAATGGTGGAGTGGACACCACATGTGTGACTGTTGTTGGTTTGCAATAGAGGACTGTTATTTCAAAAAATAAAAAAGCATTCTTATTTTTTAAATAAAAATGCTTTTTTATTTAGTTTGATATATCAGATATAAACTCTGGAGTGAATTTAGAAAGTAAAAACTAAACATCAACTTGTTTGATTTACTCATATGAATGACCCAGGCAAAAAGAGAACATACATAATGCATACATACAACATATCTGTATATGACGTATTTCACAGCAGTGTTCAGTTATTTCAGAAAAGCTCTGGCTTCGATCAACACATGTGCCTGAATAATTTGACACAGATCTTTTGCATTAAACAAAAACCTAAGTCATAACTTATTTGACTTTTTTTTTTTTAATTACATAACACTGCTGTGTTGCTGTGTCTGTGCACGGACATAGCGTGGCTCAACGTACTTAGCAACAACAGATGGTTACAGCTTGTAGTTTGCAGATATTTGGCAATGTTTTATAAGAAGTAAAACCATTAGGGAAATGACAAGCATTTCTTCAAGGTGTTGATAAGGGTTCTGAAACCCAATTCCTGAGTATTCCTCTACAGAAAGCAGTTACTATAACTAACAAACTATATATATTAAACAAATGACTTTCAGAACTTGACAAAATGACAGTGGTCATGATGTTGTGGTTGATGAGTGGCTTGATACCTAGGAATGTAATGCAGCACATCCAGCAGTAAAAATGATGAATATAGAAGTTTGCCAAAATAGTAGGTCCCTGATAAATTATGTTTTTGAATCCATTTCTAACTTGCAGTTAGTTATATCAGTGAGTTCTGAAAACTACAGAAAAGGTCCATGATGGAGCTTATTCATTTAAAAAAAATACAACAGATGGGGGGGAAATGTTTATTGAACTAAATAATAAAACTTATACCAAAGAATATAAACACTGGTCATAAGAAGTCTAAATACATTATAAGTATAAAACTTTACAGAAATCCCCTGCAAAAAAAATAAAAATCACCACTTACATAATTTATGCATGAAAAAACTTATGTCTTAATTGTGGAGTAATAAAAGGTATTAAGTATATTTTAAACATATGTGTTTTCTTGCATTCATGTTCAAAAAACAAAAAAGAAACACATATGAGCACATTGAAATTAGTAACCATGCAGGACTTTGCGTATTATTGGGTTGTTATTTTTGTCAGCTGTCCGGACTGAACCTGCCTTGCATTGTACAACCAACAAATTAAGCTCTTATTATCAGTAAATAGAATCAGGTCTTTTGACAAAGCCTTATTTTAAAATTTGTCTTTTAAAATAGATCTCCGGAGTTAAGATTTGGGGCTAACAGAGAGCGCGGGTACTCTACAACCAACAGGAGTATGGGCGGAAAATAAACATGTACTACTCGTGTATTGCTAATGTTGTAACAATGATAAATTTGCCAATGTTTCAATATATGCATTCCCTATCAAAGCCAAAACTAGACCCGTAGCTAGCGGCTAATGTTAGCAGGAGCGCCACAATCCTATTTGTGAGCCGCCTTGCTAACAGCAAAGCTAAGGAGTGAAACCAAACGCTATTTAGGCTAGCTTAGTAGTTAGGATGCTACGAGGCCTAAAGGCCGCTGGACTGTAACGCAAGAATCACAGAAAGTTAAAAACAGCAAACAAATGACATTTTAACTGCATCTTCGACCCTAGCTCTCACACAGCGACATGCACCGTGTAAGATTGGGTTATATTACCGTGTGAATGACGAATTCTCGTGTTGTTTGTAGAGATTCCGATAACGGCGTCGTTCCTCGCGAGAGATGGAGCCTGTGCAACTACCTGGCTGCTCCTTCACTCTGCTCAGCAGTCTGCAGGGGCCGCACTAAACATTCAGAGCCGCTTGATCGAGAGGAAGGTTATGGACCAGCTAATTGTAGCTGTACAGACTAATTTAATGCTGTTTAGAATGTTGATTAATTAATAATGTTGACAAATATCAACTGCATGCCTTCATTTTATTTATGTTACCACATGTTTGCTTAAAGCAGGGGTTCCCAAAGTCATTCTTCTTAGACCTTCTAATGAGCCATCATTTGATCCAGGTGCGTTAAACCAGGGAGAGAACCAAAACATGCAGGACACCCGCCCTCGAGGATCGACTTTGGGCACCACTGGCTTAAAGTGTGTACTTTATGCTTTTCAAAAATCGATCTATAATTCCAGGTGGTTGTGTGTGCAGTTTTTTTTTTCACCCTACTGCACATTCTCTCCCTAACATTTCCGCTAAGGGTATTAAAAATGTTACTTTACAACAAGGTCAATATATGACCTAAATTTTCTTAAAAGGGTTAAATAAGAAAATATAGCCTTAGATAATTCACTAAGCTATGTGGTGGCAGTCGTTCTAAACGAGAATATATATTTATTTGAGGAAGTCCGCAGCAGACGATAAACGTCGGTGTATTTGACCCAGAACCCAGAACTTGCAATCGATTTTAAGCTGAATTAGCGATTTCCATTGTATTTACAAGTCTCGGTTTGTTGCATCTTCGATGACATAAAGAAATAATCACCAATATAAAGAATGCGTGTGGACACGTCATCTTTCCAACCTGTCCGTCCAGGGACAGTGACGCTAAATGACTACGGATCAGAAGATTCTAGGTTCGACTCCTGGCTGGTTCGAATGTTTTTTGTATAATTTTTTTTTTTCAGTGTTAGGTTTTGTACATTACGTTTGGCAGATTCACAGACGAAAATCAGATTCGTGTCGAGACAGAGAGACGGTAATGTGACGAGGTGGTGAAAGGTAAGACATAGTAGGTCCTACATTCACCATAAACAACTTTTAAACTATTTTAATAATCAATTTTATTTATAATGCCCTTTATATATCAATTGAAATCTCGTGTACATTCACTCACTAATGATGGCAAGATACTGGATTGTAGCTACGGCTGCACTAGCGCCGTCTGACTGTCAATAAACAGTAGCATAAGAAAGTGCTACTTAAATACAGTAGTTAATGCTGTACATGTTGTCATGCTTCCATAAAGCTAGCTACCTATGAATTTTAAAATCAAGAATAATTGCCTTCAATTATTGGTCTTTGATTTGATTATCTATAAGTCTTAATTATGACAGAAATGGGATGTTTACTACCCATTATCTTTGTGCACATGAACACGTGATAGTTGCCACCCATCACCGTTTAATTTAACTGGTCGTGAGGTTAGCAGCAGGCCTTGATCCAACGCTCGCATTTTTCCAGAATCCGTTTGAGTTTGAGAACGGAATAAAAAGCTCAGGGTAATGGCTGTCCCCACTGACATCATTTCACCATACATTTGTTCCAAAATCTCTTATGACAGATACTTCTGGGACAACGTAGCCTCCAGAAAAATTTGTTATGTTAACGACTTTCACAATAAGTTTTGCTGGATGATAAATTGCGCCAAAAGTTATTGCGATAACCAATTACGTTGTTTTAATACCATTTACAATTAATATAATGGCAATAGTGCGACAGACTGGCGATATACACTGTCCTGGATATACACCGCCTCTCGCCTGGAATGTTAGCTGGAGATAGGCACCAGCACCCCTCCCAACCCCACATAGGGACAAGGGTGTACGGAAAATGGATGGATGGATGGATGAATGGATAATGGCAAAAGCATAAAAATGCAAGAATACATTTTCAAACTTTAAATTCTAATGAACAATGAACACTGGAACTGGAAGACATTTAAAATATCCAAAATAAATAAAAAGAATCTACAAATAAAAGGAATTACTGTCTCTGTGAACAAAATTGTCTTTTAAAAAGAGGTTTAGTTGAGACCAAAGCAACTTTTTTATATACCAAAAACTGAATGAATAGAGAAACAATAAATCATGTAACTGAAAATTGAGCTTGTTTGAATTTATCATGAGATTAATTGATTTTTTGATTATTGTGACAGGCCAACCAGAGGTGAAATTATTTTTACCAACAAGTGGAAATTGTCTTAAAAACCAAATCTGAGGATAAAGTATGAATGTTTACTGCTGACAGGGCCAGACTTTATGAAAGGGGTTATTAAGGTAGTAGCCCAGGGCCACAAGATTTGGGGGCCCCAATGATTTAGGATGTGTTTGTAATGGACGTATAATTAATACACCTTACATACAACTCATTGAAACATATTACGTGTTTTATTATAGTTTCTTCCTGTTAAAGGGGAAATTTTCTTCTTAACTGTCACCCCCTACCGGTGAGGAGAAGAGAATGGTTAAAATCAGCGAGTTTCCTTAGTTTAAAAAGTTTCTAAGTCATTATCCATTTGATAATGACTATAATCAACTGGAGTATGTGTATGATTGAATTAAAATGTCATTTTGAAAGTGATATTTGTTATATATATTACATATTATATATTACATTAGCGCAAAAGAAGTAAACTGAATTAAATTGTTTCCTCCTGTTTCTATTTCTGGAATTTATCTGGATGTTTTTAATGATAAACTTTGTGGTTGTTGTTTGTTTTTTGTTTGTTTTTCCACCTTCAATTTCTGGCTTAAGCAAACTGGGCAAAACTGTCTCCTACTTTTCCCATTCCCCCTCAGTCTTCCAACAAATAAAAGAGAAAATAAACTGCAGTTTAAAGGCCTGCAAAGTGAAAGGCTGAACTCAGTTTCAGTTTCTCAGACAATTCCAGATGAGGTAAAGATGTTCAGCTCCTCTTCATCATCTGCCTGAAGATAAAACTCACTGAGATGTTTCTGCTCTGCTTTAAAGCTGCAGCACCTGACTCCACAGAGACGTGTCTCTTTAAGTAATAAAGTTTTATTTCTCTCTCAGCAGGGAGGTGACCTTTTCCTAACAGACAACTTCTTATTCCACATTTCTGCTAATTAAGCGTTCTGAGAGTGCCGGCGTGGCTCGGATCAGACAGGAGGTCCTGAGAGAGCTGCTCAGTCTTCCGAGGCCGACCCGATCCATTCGGCTGTGGCTGATACAGACGCAACAGCTGAGGCCTCAGAGTGCCACTGCCAATCAGCCGCCTGTATTGAGCGTTTCCCTGGCTCTTAAATCGTGGCCAAACCAAATCTGGGGAAACATTTACATTCTGGACTGCAGGAGAAAACCAGAGTGCCAAACCAAGGCAACGCCACTCTAAAGGCTTCTAGAGGGATTTGAACAAACAACTTTCTCTACTTAACCACCTCCTCTATCCTCTAAATCTTCCCAACAGTTTCTATTTTCACTAAGACCAAAGAAAGTCTCTCAGGTCGCCATTTTCTGTCTTGTCTGCCTCCACCTCGCCCACTATGATCCACATCCTGTGATAGGGTTAAGGTTAGGAGTAGGGAATCTCTTCAGAAACCATGAACTGAACACAGTTCATCGTTAAAACTCTGAGCTCTTTGGTGGGCATAATTAATAATCAGAGACTGGATAATTTATTGAAGACATTTCTGTTCCAACCTGCTTCTTAAACCTGAGAACAAAATTAGTGTCAAACGTTTATACAGCAAAAATGTGTTAGTGAATCATTTTAAAGATATTAATAAAAGCTTCTAGAGGTCAAAGGTCAACCAGCTCCTCCACATTTACAAATTATTATCGAGCAAGCTAAGCAGAAACTCTGCTTATACCCAAAAACACACACCCACCCACGCACACTATTCTGACCTCCTGTCAATACACACAGATACTCATTAGATTTATGCAGACAGGCTCGGTGTTTTTTTAGTCCTAAAGCTGCAGAGGCGAAATCAGAGACAGAAATAAGATGATCCAGGAGGGTTCCTGAAGGATAACAAGATGAGAGGGTGATGACAACAGAACTGGGGGGCGACGACAACAGGACGGGTGCAGGTTTCAGGTCAAACCATTTAACGTCTCCAAATGAAATCACAACTTTTCAAAAACTCACACATGTAAATATAATTTAAATAACAGCAAAATACCTGCAGCATTTCTCGAGGCAGATTGCTAAGAAGGTTCCAAGTCAAAATGGAGAACTGGATAAAGAAGATTCACCCAGGAACACTTCCGGGGTTTTCTCCAGAACCCCTGCTGAGCCTGGTGGTAGCAATGCTGGGGTCACCCATGAGAGCCCACTGTGTGTTTGGGTTAAAAAATGTCAAGTTACAAAAAGTCAGAGGTGCACCAACAGGCATCTTAATTCAGAAATAACAGTGTGTGAAGCTGAGGAACCACAGCCAATCAGTACGCCAGACCAGGTATAGCTTCTATGAAGAGAAAAATAACTGAGAAAACAAAAATGAAGGCCTTTTCTGTCTGTGGTTGGGAAGGCGATGAACGGCTTTTCTGACTGTCAATGAGGGTCGATGAAGGGTGAAATCAGAGGTGAAAAGAAGATGATTCAAGAAGATTCGTGAAGGACAACAGGATGGAGGTCACACCCTTTCTAAAATATATGCAGGTAAATATTGGTTAAATGCCTGCAACATTTCTTGAGGAAGACTGCTGAGAAAGTTTCAAGTCAAAATGGAGAACTGAATCAGGAAGCGTCTACCTTACCTGCTCGCCTGAGAACACTTCCAGGGTTTCCTCCGGAAAACCTGCTGAGTCCAATTGTAGGGTCACGGAGGTCATCCAACAGGGGATTCTGAAGGACAACAGGGCAGGAAGACAACAGGATGGGTGCAGTTTTAAGGTTAAACCATTTAACAACTCAGAATGAAATCTTCACTTTTCAAAAATTCACACTTGTAAAATATCACTTAAATAACATCAAAATACTTGCCATATTTGTTGAGGAAGACTGCTGAGCCCGATGGTAGGTTCATTAAGGTCATTCATCGGTGGGAGGGCGATGAAGGCCTTTTGTGAGTACTTTTGACACCTCTGGAAATAATAATTCAACACGTTTGTACTAGTGTACTGAATCTTTGTGATTTTGTAGGTTTTTTTCCCGTGTTTTGTTGAGTTATTGCTCTTTTCTTGTTTTTTGGGGTTATTGTATTTAGGCAGATTTTTTTTTTTTTTTTTTTAACCTGTAATTCAGACTTTTTAACTTCCACAAAAGCTATATAAAAAAGGAGCTATTCAGTGATATGTACGTATTTATCCCTTCTGAAGTTTTTACAGGCTAATGTTTCTAGCATGAAATTCTAATAAAATACATTTAAGTTCGTGGTTGTATAGAGGAAATCTATAAAAAGGTTTTTATGGATATGAATACTTCCGGAAGGCAGTGGAAATTATTTGCTATTATATGATAAAATGCCTTGCCATAGCAGATCCTCAAGCGAGCAGTGTGACGTCAGCTCATGCCTCTGCCTATGCTCGCGAGGACAGAAGGTTATGACTGCAGTTGATAGATGTGTTATAGTGATGTAATGTTAGCCGTTTGTTGACTACGGATGGCTGTTTGTGCCAGGCTTTGCGGAGTCGGACAGTCCCGAAGGTGCCGGAGACGACAGAGGAACGACCAGCAGGACCAAGGCAGCGATTCTGACATGGACGAGGAAGAAGAGGAGAGGATCGTAGGCCAGCGGAGAAGCGACGCAGGTATCTGTGGAGGCCCCGGGCGCGTCGCCGCCGCCGCCGCCGCGGCCGCAGCCACTGCAGAGCCCAGTGGCGCTTGTGAATATGGAAGCGGTCATAACACCAACAGAGGAGGCTCAAACACTGGACCTCCACACCCAGAGTCATTAATGGAATTACCCCCGGAGCTCTTAGTGGAAATATTCTCTCTGCTTCCTGGAACAGTGTTACCAAATGTCGCACTCGTATGCAAAAAATTCAGACAAATTCTCAACACGGAAACCATATGGAGAAGACGATGCGTGGAAGGTAATGATGATGATGATGATGATGATGATGATCAGACCTGAAAACTGCCAACACTGTCCACTGAAACATTCAATGACTGAATATTTGTTTATGAATCCTGTCAGCTACAGCTTGCCAAAAAAAAAAAAAAACCCCACAGAAAATATCAAGTAGCGTATAGTGACATTATTATTTAGACTGTCATAATAGTCTGCTGCTTTACTGGCACCTGCCAGCCATTCTCTGCAGTTGATAAGAACGCTGATGCAGGCCTGATCCTTTTTAGCATACACGTAATAACTTAAGACTGTTTGCTTAGGAACCACATGCCACAGACACTAACAATAAACACACTGAAAACCTGTTGATGTAATGTCAATCGGTGACGCGTGAACAATTTGTAGGAAAGATATTGACTTTAAAATCTTATGTGGACTTTTAAGTAAGAGAGAATAAGAGTTGGTTTTCTTGTAAAATTAAGATATTGTTAAATTAAACACAGCAAAATTACCAAAATTAAACGTCGTGCTGATTTCCAGACTGCTGAATCTCACAGCGGGCAGTGTTGTGTCACGTTCGTTTTTAGGAAGTAGTGATCGAAATGCAAGTGATGCTCAAACTTAACTGATCAACTTTTCAGTCATTTTCCATTTTCATGATAAAATAACAAAAAACTAAAATCACTAAGTTAGATTCACACCGTTCTTGCAATGTGATTTTAAAATGCTTCACCCTCTCATTTTTACAAAAGGAAAAACAATCACCATAATCTTATTTTTATATTTGCTTTTTGCATAAGTAAACATGTTGCACAACACCTTTTATGTGCACAGCAGAAGCAGTGCCTTCTACAGCCACTGTCCCGGTCTGTTCATTTAATTTCCCTTATAAAAGCACCTTATTCCATCAACATTTTACTCTGCTATTTTGGCTCCATTTCTTGTGTAAGCCTTGAGTGTGTTGTGCCACTTTTTCTTTTTTTTTTTTTTTTGTTTTGCTACAAGCACAGATGAACAAAAACATCTAAAATGAACATGCATGTTAAATTTTTATGAGCTTGGACAAGGATAATTTTTGGAAAACATACATTGTTTTGATAACCTTCACCCTGCCACTTGTGGACGAATGACTGCAGAATATACAAAAAAAATGCAATTTCTTTGTAGTGCCGGTGTTTTTGTTTGTTTGTTTGTTTTTTTGCAAGACATTGGTATGTTTTAAATATTTTAAATAAACATTTAAAATATTAAGAAAAGGGAGAAATGTCCATATTTAACTTTTTGCTCATCTGTTTTGACCACAAAAATAGCCTGTATTTAATTTAAAATTTTAGATTCTAAAAGGAAAATCAAATTATTTCTTATTTTTTTGTGGTGGTTTCTGATGAGTACATCCAATTACCAAAAACATGCACAAACCCATCCCTCATAGTGTTATGAAAGCCTTTATCAAAAAACTTGCTTTTCATTCTTCTGCCTTGTGTAACTTTATAGATGCATGATTAGTCTTTTTGCCAGGGGACTATTCCAGGAAATTACTAAAAATAAAATCACACTTTACTTGCAATGCAGTGGGGGGTATTAAAGCACCAGCTTTTAGAGGCAAGCTGCCCAAAGCATAGCAGAAATATTGTTCCACAACAAGCAGGATTCACGGTCTCCATGTGAGGTTGTTAGTCTTCCCTTGGAAATGGAGAGTAGGAATCAAGTTAAAAGAAACCTAGTGGTGCACCGATTGCAGTTTTCTGGCTGATCGCCGATTACCAATCTTTAAAAAGCCCGGCCTGCTGATTCCTATGTGGCCGTTGCTGTTTTTTTTTTTTTTTTTTCTCTGAAATGTTACTAAGTATAGCAAGAAAGTCACTGAGTTGGCAACAGTGAAGAGACTATTGTTAACTGCAAACTGGCAGACATGACCTGCCAATCTCTCTCACGGCAGAGAAAAAGAGGACAGTGGTTGATTTTTAGACGTTTGCCAAGGTAGATAAGATCAGTGAGTACGATTGGCTTCACATGTACGTATTGGCAGATCATCAATCTCCCAAAATTAAGGAAATCGGGGCCAATTTATCGGTGCACCTCTAATGAAATCAATTAATAAAGTTACTCTAGTCTTTATGTTTGCTTTGTCATGTCTAAAATGTTGAAGTATGCAGTTATATTTTTGAACACTGGCAGCTTTTTGTCTGGTAATGGTAATAGGCTATTTTAAACTACTTTATTCTGAGGGAAATTTATCTTTAGTTGCATGTCTTAAAAATTCCAAATTTTGACATGCTTCTGTGGAGTACCTTTTGAGTTTTAAACATTTTTTATGCGCAAACAAACTGGTCAAAACTAGAATTTGCACATCAAACCTTAAAGAAAACCAGAAACCAGTAAGATGAGAGGTAGATTAAGATTTATGTAAATAGCTATGTCTTGGTTGGCTTCCATAATTAATTTTTTTCTTCAGTTGAAGGATAAAAACCTGAAGATTAGATGGCACCTATAATCAAAAGAGTGTCAAAAGAGTAAAATACCCCCACCTTTGTTTTTGTTCTATCATAGAAAAGCCAAAAAATAATGGGTTTTTTAATTAAAGCTGCAGAATTTTACCAAAATATGTCTTTTCCATATTTGTTTAAACTGTCACCACGTCAGCTATGAAAAAATCAAGCTCTTTTACCTCCTCCCACTGCTACTGTTGCGCCACTGCTGGACAAAAACAACCAATCAGAGCCAGGAAGAAAGTCTTGTCAATCATGATCCTCAATGAGCTAATGGCAAAGAAGCAAATTACCGTTTCAAGAAAACTGGTTATCTGCTGTCATCAGTGCCTATGCTAACTAGTAGTAGCATTCATGGCAGGTCGGTAGCATGTACACAAGAATGATTGATGACATTAGAACCCTCCTTCAGGCTCTGATTGGTTGATTCTGTCTGAGTGGTGTATTTCTGCAGTTAGTACTGGGAGCACTGAGAAAAGGCAGAGGAGCTTGATTTTTTTTTTGTCACATTTTATTTGTCTTGTCTGATATTGTCATGACATAATGATAATTTTAACAAATATGTCAGAAAAACCCAACATTATTGTTATAAAAGTTAAAATTTGTTTTATAAAAGTTCGAAAGCAGAAACACTTTTTGCTTTATATATTTTAATTAAAATATTTGATGGTGCATTTAACCACTCATGGCCAATAATTCATACAAATGACAACTGAAAATAATTTGTTTGTCATTGAGCTGACAGAGAGTTGGACATTATACTGACTGACTCCTGATCTGTAATCTCAGAAGGTCTGTCTCCTTTGGCTGCCCTACAAATACTCTGTTCACCTGAGCACATTTTAGAGTTAGAACATTATTCTGACATTATTTAGATTTGTTAGCAACACTATTCTATACACAAATTACATGCAGATCTTTAAACGCAACATTTGAAAATGAGACTGTATGTTAAAGTCCATGTTAACATACAGTTAATTTTGACAAAAAGTTTACTTTTTGTAACACTAAATCTAATGTACCGTTTTTGTTTCAGAGTTTGGCATGAGGGAAGACCTGAGGAAGATGGAAGCGACTGGAGTATCTAGCCAAGAGCTCTACGTTAAACGTCAGTTCCACAGCTTTCCTGTTGAAACTTACTGAAGCGCTAAATCCATCATTATTTTATGTCTTCTCAGGCACTTCTTTCCTTCTCCTTATGTACAGTAACTGTTCAGACAGAATAGAAGGAGAAAGCCTTACTTTTTCATAAAGTCATGTTTTTCTCCCTCAGTCTGTTCCTTATTTGTGTACTGGTAGGAATTATAAGCATATTTGCCTTTTTTTTTTTTCTTTTAACATCAGCTGTTTGCTCCTAAAATGAGCCGTTTTCCCTCAGTAGTCTAATTCTGGACTAAACCCGCTTTGGTTCTGTTGCTGTTCTACACATACCTGTGTTGTGCCTGTGCAGGTGTCATCCCACGGGTGAAGTCTGGGCGCTTTATGAAGCTCCTACCTGACTACGAGCACATGGACTATAGAGATGTGTACACACACTGTATGTGGGTTGCTGCATCGTGACGGATTGTGTGTTTGGGTCTTCATAATCACACGACTTTGAAGCAAAGCAATTGAAGCTGTACTTCCTGTGATAACAGTTCATTTGTCATTTACTGAACTGCCTGCTTGCTGCGAAAAGAGAAGGCAGCTAAGTTGGTGTGCCACATGTGCCGTTTTGAAACTCAACTGTCTGTAACATAGAGTTCTGGTCTGAAGCTTACTCATTGATCTTGGGCTCTTAATGATTTATTTCAAAAAATGTTTCTATGTTGCAATGCAACACCAAAAAACTTCAATAAAAACCAAAACGTACATGAAGCGGGATTTATTTTGGCTTTTCTCTACTCCACACATGGCCAAAATTATGCATGCATGCAGACTCCAATATATACACACACATACACCCTCAATTATCTGGTTTAAATATCCCTTAACAAGTTGCAGATGGACTTCACACCTTTTGGAGCCATCCACAAGCTTTTGACATAATTGCTCAGTGTTTAACCGCTCTTTTTGTCAACCTTAGTGGAACTGGCACACACCTGGCTTTCCAGTCTCTTTGTTTATTCCAAATCCAGTTTCGTTGTGTTTTTGGAATATCTGTCCTGTTGGTACACTTAATTGTGTCCACGTTTCAACCACCTGATTTGGAACTTTGGAACTAAAAGAAAATAGGTTATAATGACTTAGTCTCGGTTCATTTTCTTGACTTGGTTCATTTAGTCCAGGAAACAATCCTGCCAATATCTTGAAACTGTTGAAACATTAGTTTCACTGTCCAGGGTGAGGCAAGTTTCACATCATTGCAGAGTAAAAAGGTGACTACAAAATTCTCCAAAATCAGCACCTTCAAGCTTCACTCAGATTTGCCTTTGCTCACAAAACATGCTTAATGTCTTCTGGAGGAAACATTTATGATCAGTCAATATAAAGACTGATCTGTTTGACTTTACTGTCTATAAAAACATTTTAAACTTGAAATCATTGTACTGACACTCAAGCCTGATAGTGGCAGCATTTTGCTGTGAGTCTGTTGTGTCAAGACACACTGCCCTGCACGTT
The DNA here is from genome assembly GCA_903067095.1 of Girardinus metallicus. NCBI lineage: Eukaryota > Metazoa > Chordata > Actinopteri > Cyprinodontiformes > Poeciliidae > Girardinus > Girardinus metallicus. Next base: position 27,315 of record CAEGAE010026215.1, read on the forward strand.
TTAGAAATTTCCCTGCTTTAGTGCACCTCATTCAGCTGATTGCAGTTCAGCAAAGACCTGCTAATTGAAATCACCTGTGCTGAAGCAAGGAAACACCTAAAACATGCAGGGCAGTGGGCCTTGAGGACCTGGGTTGGGAAACACTGATTGTACAAGATGGACAGAATAATGAGGAATGAAGACTTCTTCCAAATTCTCTAACTTTTCCCCAAGTCAGCTCGCTTAACGACATTTTTAAAAACTCAGATTCCTTTCAAGAAGCAAAACAGTTTTACTAAACTTGACCTATGGTGTAAACAAGAGTGATCAAATATCCAGCCACAATTATGCAAGAAGCTGAGCGAGGTACCATCTGCCATGTTGTAGTTAAAGTCAAACATGCATGTATACTTTTGACACCGAGAGAGAAAGTCAACAATTGTGGATCCAATATTTGATTTTTAGAATTCATTGATCACAGCCCGTAAAATCTGTGGAAGCCCATTACTGCTATGAAAGGGAAAAAAGCCCAACAGGAAGTTGTAATTATGAGTTTTAAAATCATAATTACATGTTTTAAAGTAATAAGTATGAGAATAAAAGTCATAATTGTGAGTTTAAATGTCATAATTACACATTTTAAGGTCAAAATATGAGAATAAAAGTCATAATTGTGAGTTTAAATGTCATAATTACACATTTTAAGGTCAAAATATGAGAATAAAAGTCATAATTGTGAGTTTAAATGTCATAATTACACATTTTAAGGTCAAAATATGAGAATAAAAGTCAGTTGTGGGTTTTAAAGTTATAATTTTGAGATTAAAAGTGGGTATTTTGAGTTTTAAAAGTTGTATTTTCAAACTGCCCAGTCAGTACACTTAGAACTTGTAATAATGACTTTTATTCTTGTAATTATGACATTTTCACGTGTAAATGGGCTTTCATAAAAATCTGTGCAAACGCATCATTAAAATCCCAAAGTGAATGTGATTATGACCATGAAAAGTGAACGTAAATGTCTCTGGCAATAAATTGACCATAACTTGGTTTAATTCTTATTGAACAACATGATGCAGTGAGTGGTTTTAACTTCACTTTTACCACCTTTAGCCATACAGCATTAACTCTCAGGTGGTTATGAGTGGAGCCCTGCTGAAACTGATTACAGTGTTCTGTTGTGCTCTTCTTTTGCAGTGCTGCACCCATATAGGCACATTCTAGGGCTTTGGCAGCCTGACATCGGACCTTATGGTGGATTACTCAATGTCGTGGTTAGTGTTTCTGTTACTGTTTGACTCTGATTACAGTTAGTTGTTTTTTAGATATGTTTGCATGAAGATGAATTGACAATTTGAGACTTTATTAGCTTTCAGTGTTCTGGCAAAACTATTTGTTTGATTAGGGTGATTAAATAGAGCCATATTTCACCTAGGTGGACGGGTTATTCATTATTGGCTGGATGTATCTGCCTCCTCATGATCCCCGGGTGGAAGATCCAATGAGAAGGCGACCGCTTTTCCGCATTCACTTGCTGGAAAGCAAAAAAGCCACTGTGGAGTGTATGTATGGACACAAAGGGCCCCACAAGGGAGACATACAGGTGAGGGCCGTCAGGAAAAAGCCCTTAAAATAAGCTCTATTGTATGTCCAGGATATTGTATTTACATGCAAAATACTCCTTATTTAAAGATAGCTGCTTAAAACAAGTTGATTATTTATTAATAGATTCCACATTCTGTTATTTTAGACAGTAAAGAAAGATGAATTTTCCACAAAATGTAACCAGACCGATCATCACCGCATGCCAGGAGGCAGACAGGAGGTACGTCTAACTGATTCTGCTAGATCCTGCTATTGATTTGTTTTATATTCTGATCCACTTAATAAATGTGGAAACATATTTCCACATTTATTACGTTTTTTCACATGTCGCACATATTGCGAATTACATACTTTAGCGCATTTTGATTTTATGTGATAGACCAACACAAAGTAGAAAGTAATTGTAAATTAGGTCGGGACAGGGATGCATCCTTTTTGCGTTCAAATTCTACCCCACTGAGTCAATACATTATAATTGCAAGTTGTTTTGGGGTACGTCTTTAGGGTTTTTGTATTCAGTGATGTGAAAGTTTGGGTTTCTTCCACACAGCATTTTGAATGTAGGTTTTGTTTTCATCTAACCAAAACACCAGAGTCTACTGTTTTCAGACATACCTCAAAGGACAGCTTTAACAGATTTTGCTGCTCTGGATTTTATGCTGGGATTTTCCATTAAAGGAAATTGGATAAAAATGCATGCCGCTCTGCAGATTTTTCCTGAAAGGATTTTTGATACTTTGAACCATTATTCTTTCAAATTCCAGTTATGTGCTCAATTTTGTTGATCTATCCCATAAAAATTCCAACAAAAACATGGTAGTGTGGCTGCACTCTGATAAAATGTGGTAACTTTCATGTGATATTAACAAGTTTTTTTTCTGTACTCTGCTGAACCTTATGAAATTCAGAGCTCTTTATCGTATGAACATGTGTTCATGCAGGAATTTAGGACTTGGTTAGAGGAAGAATGGGGTCGCACACTGGAAGAGATCTTCCATGAACACATGCAGGAGCTCATTCTGATGAAGTTCATTTACACCAGTCAATATGAGTATGACGATTTATCTTGCACACATTTATTCTGTCTTTATGAGGCTTCAGTATAGCAGCTTGGTGGCTTTTGTCTTTTTTTTTTTTTTTTTGTGCAGCAACTGCTTGACATACAGGCGAATCTACCTGCCTCCTTTGATGCCTTCAGATCTGCTGCAGCCAGGCTTATTCAAAGGCACATATGGAAGTCATGGCTTGGAGATTGTCATGCTAAGTTTCCATGGGATGTCTGCAAGAGCCACTAAACTCACTGTAGGTTTGTCCATAATCACTGTCAGAGGGATAGAAAAAGCAAATCCTTGGAAATAAATGAAAAAGTCCTTGTAAATACACCTCAGCTATGCTTTCTTACGAATGAATTTTAAAAATCATGTTTTTTTTTCTCATCGTATATCTGGAAACTGCCTCTTTGTGGAACCATTGTCCTTAATTACAAATAAAATTGTTCTCTTCCTTCCTTCAGGGAGACCCAAACGTTCCTGCAGGGCAACTCACACTGGATGTTGACCTGAGTCAGCCTGTGGACCTCCCAGAATTGGACCAACAGCGCAACATAGATGTGCTGTCACGGATTATATTGGGAATACATGAGAAAGTACAAAGGGAGGTGGAACAGCCAGCTAGCGACACCTCTGCTTGTGTCGGACATGCAGAGGAGGAAGCAGATGGTGCTGCTGCTGAAGCAACGGAGGTCGACCACGGTGCCTGTGCAGACGCATGCCAGTCTGGCCCCAGCGGTAGTAGCTCTTCTCCTGAGGCTCAGCCCTTTGTTTTGCCTTTAGGGGTCATGGCTCGCAATGAGGTGTACCCTCGCACCTGCAGGAAATGGTGAGGACTCAAATAATAAACCCAAAATCCACATTCTTAGTCCTCATCCTTATGTCTCTAATGGATAGGATATTCCAGAAGGTTTTATGGAGTAATTGGAGGAGTAAGGAAGATTTTACAGCTGCACACTTGGATGTGAAGGGTTACTGTTTGTGGATGTTTGCTGCAGGAGTCTGATAGCCTTTTGCATGATACACAGTTGTATAATGTTGTGTTTATAATGTAGGAGTGTTTTAAAGTCTGATAGCTTTGCTACTTCATCCATTCAGAATGCTATTAGGGTTAGGGTGCAGTATGTAGCTTTTGAAATTTTTTAAAGCATATTTGCTAAAACTGTCACTGTAATGACAGTGTAATACGAGACAGATCACCCGTGAAAAGATCTGTCCAGTACTATACTGTCATGACATAATGATAATATGGAAAAAGAAAAAAAAACATTTTCTTATAAAAATTACGTACTGCTCCTTTAGTTATTTTGATTAGTTTCTTTGTTTGGCTAAAATGCACAGCTTATTATAGCTGTAAACCACCTGCAGTCTGTACACATCAGAATGTTGATGAGTTTTCTTTGTGTTTCAGCTTCTATGGAACAGGTCTGATTGCTGGACACGGCTTCACGAGTCCAGAACGCACCCCGGGGCTCTTCGTGCTGTTCGATGAGGACCGTTTTGGTTTCATCTGGCTGGAGTTGAAATCTTTCAGCCTGTACAGTCGGCTGACGGACCACCTGCCCCACGCCCACGCACCAAGCATGGAGCGCTTTGAGGCTATGCTGCGCAACATGCAGTCTTGGACATCCTGATGCTTCGAGCTTTTAGCAAAATAACCCTCACACATGAATCACCTCCGCAGAGAACGTCAACATCCCAATATCATTACCCTAACTCTTAATGGTTGAGATTGGGTTTTACTGTGCTACTCTACCTGCTTGTGTCTCATCATGACCTAACACACTTATATTTCCCTCACATATGCACTCTGAAGGGCCTCTCATGTCACTGTTTATCACCTCAGCCTGGTATGACCTTAATCTAATTCTAGTGCAGCATGATAACGGGTCACATAAAACTTTATTTATTCCCTGCAGACAAAGGAGAGCAATGGTACCACTTATATCACCCGTTGAGGATCAAACTGTATGTGCCTGTGATTCCAGAACCATCTCTGTGCCCGATAGTGCTTGAAGCAGATAAAGGTGTTCAGTGTATTCCGTTATATCACAGTATTATACCAGCTTCAGTGCCGAACATGTTCAAGTGCATGCTGCGTTTATTTAGATCTAATCAGCACTGCATCCATAACCACTATCTAAACATGTTTGGTTTGTGTAAAGCAGCATGCCTTGTTTTGTTTTTTTCCAGTTGGTAAATTAAGAAATTACATCTCAGGTGCTTCTCTTGATTTCATGTCCAAAAACAGAATATACAGTTACATTCAGTATGTTCAGCAGAAAAATACAAGGAATTATTTTAAAATTGGCAAGTGTTCTCTATCTTCCATTTGATGAAACGTACATTAGCTAAGTGTTATTGATTAATTGGTCTTTGAATAATTTTCATAGGCAACACAACACTTAATGTGACCCCACCAAACATATTAGCCTATTATAAAAGCTGGAAAAATGTATTGTAATGCAATAGGTAATCTATACAGTAGTTTAAATTGAAGTATCCAAATATGCCGTTTTTGCTTCTGTAAAAATGTCTCCATCTTTAAAATGTGTGTTTTCATGGCTGACAGTGTTTTGCTTGGCTTTTATTAGCTGCAAACCTTTTACCGCCAGTTCCCTCTATAATGACTTCTAACTCGCTGATCAGACCAACGGCTCAAAGTGCAACTCGAAGCTCAAAGTAACTTTCTGTGTGTCTCATTACGGCCATCTGATGGTGATGCCCAGTAGCTTTCCTACTCCAAGTGCACTTTTCTGGGCAGGTCAGTAAATCATGAAGACCAGTGGCCAGCACTTTTTTTTTTTTTTTTTAAACCAGACTGCAGTTTTGCTAACATCTGCAAAACAGGTGTCTGCTGAAGCATCCTGGACACGTCACATTTTATTAACTTCATGTCAACTTTTTGTTGAAATTCTCTTATCTGTAAACCCAGCTACATGAGTGATTTGCCTTTGAAAAGTGTTGCTTTGTAATAATACTATATGCTTGATTTCAATGGAAGTTTTAGGTTTGACCTTTTGAACTGCTCACAGACTTCAGGGAGCTTTTCAGCTTAAGCACTCAGTAATAAAAATAAAAATGTAAATCTGTTTCTCATATCTTTTGTGGGTGTTAGTGTGCTTCGCGTTTCCATAGTGGTGTTTACTAAAAAGCTGTAGTGATGCAAAAAAGTATTTGCCTCTGAAATATTCACCAGACACCTGCTTCTTCAAATCAAGGGACAGGTACTTTTCCTCATCTCCATACTTGGGCCAGTTGACAAGGCCATCGCCATTAGGAGACCTACAAACAAATTATGTCTTAGACTTTGCAGTTTCTGTGTACTCTGTACTTTGAATAAGCAGCCGCTCTTACCCTGTGGGAGGCAAAGTAGTTCATCATGATTTTGCTAAACTCTTCCTCCTCTTCAGGACATGCATCTGAAGTTAACAGTGAAGCCAGTTGGAAAAATACACAACTTTGATATTTGCTGGTAAATTAGGTACGCCTACCAGTTAATCTTGCATGTGTAGTTGTAAAGCAGTATCCCTGCACCATAAAGACCTCATCTAGATGGTCGCACTTAACAAAGCTGGGCCTTCTTTATATTTCGAAACTTGGGAGCATGATGATATTCATACAAGAACACATCAGCACCTGCATCTGGTCGTGGACAAACAGGTATCGTGTTTGTTTAGAGAGCACTGCGGAAGAAAATAACCAACACTGAAATAAATGATTTGGAATTAAATACCTCTGTGAGCATTTACTACTTTCACGGCCAGGGTGGAAAAAAAGGAAATCTGTAAATTCAGTATATCCATCTCTGTTTCTGATGCGGTTTTCACCAGATCCAACATACATCGTCACAAGCAGATCTCCAATGGCTGCATCTTGAGCTTCAACAGGGAGAAATAGTCTCTCAGAGAATCTTGATCATGCAGAGGGAATATGTATCTTACAAGGGGGTAAAACATAGACACCATGTCCACAACCTGCTCTCAATACATTCCTTCTGTCCAGTTTGAAGGAGCAAAGTGCTACAGGAAGTAAAACAAATTAATGACCCATCTTACAGCAGACACTAATGAAATAGCAAAAAAAAAAAAATCCTCCTTCAGTAATTAAATATTTATAGCTTACAACACCAGCAACAAAACCTCCTTCATGATTATCAACGCCGGTTAAGAATGGCACAGTGAGGAGTTTGTGCTTCTGGAGCAGCTCAGGCACAGGCTCCGTCAGGAAGTGTCCATCAACATGTATTAGATATCTCAAAAATGGATCCTTGAGAAAAAGAAAACACTAACACCACCACCAGACACCCCAAATATGATGACCAAATCTGGGTTTTCTCCAAAGCTTTGAATGTTCTCCTTGAACTACTTCAGGGTTTGGATCTGGTCCAAAAGGCCAGAGTTTCCTGGTATAGGCTCATCTCCAGTGCTGTATAAAATACAGTATTATTTACATCAAATTCAAATCAGTAGAATATTTTCCTTGTTTGTTGTAATTATGTTTTAATAACCTATTTACCTGAGAAAGCCCAGAACGCCGAGTCGATACTGGATCAGAACCACAACAACATCCTGGTATGCAGCCAGAGGAGAACCGTCATATGATGAAGCAGATCCAACCACAAAGCCTCCACCATGGATCCACACCATGACCTGAGAGAGCAATTCGATGCTTTGATTGCACTGAGCTCATCAAACACCAATCTGCAAAGTTTCCTCATTAGGTGAAGCAAGAGGGCTGGCTAGAGTTTACAAGTAGACTGCATTTATGTAAGGCAATTTGCCAGTTTTGTATTACAGCATAATCCTGGCTTTATGAAAATATTTGACCACTTACAGATTGCTTGTCTTGCTTTTGTCAGACTTAAAAACGTCAGATCAAACACATTTCCTTTTTGCTTTTATTTTTCCGGGAAATAAATATCATGGTCAAGATAAGAACATTGTAAAAAAAATATAAATAAAGTACATACAAACTCCAGTTTTAAATGATGACTTAATTTATGAAGTAAAAACCTATCCAAGCCTTAAATCATCTGATTACCACCTAGTTCAGTTTCACAAGCAAGTCCCAAATCCAGATTCTGAAATAATTCTTCTCAATAACAGATAGATAGTTGCTCAGAGGACTCCAAAACCTCTAATATTTTAACTAAAAAAAAAAGTAAAAACCAGGTTAAGGTCTGGTGAGAGACAATGTAAACACAGATAAAGACATTCTTGGGCTAATGGTCCATAAAATCAATTATTTGGACACACCAGAACAGAGAATAGGCTTAGCATAAACCAAACCCAGAATTATAGGAAAATAAACTCAGTGAATCATGGAGGTGGAAGTGTCATGGTTTGTGAATGCTGTGCTGCAGGATGGCCTGGCCAGCTCACATTCACAGAATCCACCATGAACTGTGAAGTGTATCAGAGAGTCATTGAGGACAACCTGTACATACAGCAGATAAAATAAGTATTGAATACATGAGGGAAATTATGTACTGCTACTTTGAGCAAATCAATCTCAGCTAGTTTAATATTACTGGTGGAACTTATGGTGTACTCTGCTTTACAGAATATGGGACTGAAAAAACCTTGTGCATCTGGATTTTCTGGCTAAAAAAACAGCAGGAGAAAAGAGTGTGGGTTGAAAAGATACATGAATACACATATTTAAAGCAGTGTTTTTTACAGGGAGCTTAGTGTCAGGAGCTTTATTTGCAGGGCTGTAAATGTTGAGGTACAGACAGTCTTCAGAAACCTCTGGGACTTCTGATATCAGCAAACCGAGTTTATCAATCAGTTCATTGGCAACATCCATACTTTGAAAGCACCTGCAAAACAGATATATTTTGTGAACAAATGTTAAACAGAACCTCCAGGTGTAAACTTCCTAAAACAGGAGCTAATGTGTCCTACATATTGGGCTGCTTTGTGGCATCCCTCAGTCCCTGCCAACCCTCTGCAGGTTGAGGTGCGGCCAGTCTCAGGGTGGGGCCGACGGGAGGCTTAGCAAAGGGGACGCCCAGGAAGGCGTGGACGCCGGTCTCCTTGCCCTTTACACTCACATACTGACCTTTCAATCTGCCAAGCCTTGTTTGGACCTCGGGTGCTGTTACGATTTAAAAAAATAAATAAATAAATAAAAAATCAACAACCCGAGTCATTATTTAATAGTTTATCACAATTTTGCTTTTCAAATTAATGCTTAGATTTCTGGTTGTTTCCTTCATCATATTTAAAGAACATCATCACTTTTACAGCAGATCCCCATGTTTCTGTTGAAACTGACAGCTATTAAGCATCCATCTCTGGAATAGTGAAATATGCAAAACATTATTCAGGAAAAAAAAAAAAAAAAAAAAGGGGGTAAGAACAAGGCGGTTGAGAATGCATCCAAATGTGATAGTAAGTGTGGAAAAATAGAAGTTTCCATCTTAAATAAGTTTACATCTTAATTTATTTAGTGTGAAGGAGGAGATCGGGTGAACTGCTGTCTGAGTGGAGTAACCAACAAGCACTCAGAAGAGGGATTTTAAAAAAGACTGTGGTGAGCAACCTCTCTGTAATACACTCCAGTTGGGATGGATTATTTGTGATAAATGTTGTAAATAGAAGCATAAAATCTGAGGTTACTTTCAGACTAAATGTTGTTTGTGCTAAATAAATAGATAAAAAAGAAGGACTTCAAATCAGTCAAATAAAACGGTAAAATGTCTGGTTTATGATTTGAGGTGAATTTGCATGTTTTTTTTTTTTCATAGACCTTCTGATTTTTAAATTTCAAGTCTAAACCTATGGCGCTTTTAGACCAGACAGCTTCTACTGATCTAAACCCTAAAGAAATATATGCAGGATTAGTTATACACTTAACACTGACAAATATAAATGAAGTCCAGGTAATCAGGTTTATTGCACAATGGGAGGGGCTCCCCCAAGCCGCTAATCATGCAACCGTCACTGGACCTGTCATAATGTAATCTGTCACCCTTGGACACACCGAAGCAGTAGGTAAAAGGTAAAAACGGACAGCACCCAGAACAGAGGTTAAAAAAAAATATTAAATCAGTATTAAGTTCACTAGTGCTGTGATACGGCACTGTGTGCAAAATCACTTCTTAAACAACTTTTGACTTGCACCAGCTCGACAGGGAGGCTACTTTTAATCGTGAAAGCAACATCCTCGGTACAGGCTTGTCCGATAATGTGGAACTGAGAAGAGAAGAGAAGAGAAGAGAAGAGAACAGTCTGCTTCTTACCTCGTAGATCTGCGGTGGCGCTTAGAAACAAAACGGACACGAGCAGGAAAACGCGGAACTTCATGATCTGGAAGTTCACTGCGAGACCACTGACTGTCTGGAGCAAAGCCATCAAGAGAAATGCTGCCGCCTCCTGCGGACCTTAATGGGAGGCTCTGAGAGGTTCCGAGCTGAACATGTGCAATTTAACTGCAGAAATTGTCACGTGACTGACATCACAGACACTGATCAAAGTCAATCAGGTCAGTAGTAAATAAGGTGTGTGGTAAGGTTTCGTCATCTTCTGGAACAAATATGGAAGCGGAAGAAAGACAGTAAAAGGCTGACATTAATGTCCGACATTAATGCCGACATTAATACCAAGAACTAACAGTAAGATTAAATAGCAAAAAATGGTGTCATTTGACTAATTGCAATGTTTGTCCTTTATAAATTATTTTCTAAATTATTCTAAAAATATATTAGGGATATATTATGAATAAAACATATAGTGCTATTAAAATGAGTTTTATAAGAGGTTTAGATTTGTACTGTTTCTTTGCAGGTTGGAAAGACCTGCAGTCTTTCCAACCTGCAGTCTTTCCAACTGCAGGTTTAGTTTTACCCCGTGTTTGGACTGGAAAATTTCAAATCTGGCAACAGTGGCCAATGGCACCATTTTGTTATTAATGAGCGTGACGCGCATGCGCCATGCTGGATTAAAAAAAGATGACGCAGCTTCTACGTGATCGTTTAACAAACATGCCGCTAGCACCTGGCCGCACACAGACACAAAACTATCGGTCCGATATTCATGAACTTTGGGACCCGGAATATAAATGATATGTTCTGATCAACCCAAGACGCGGAATCCGAGTGGACGCTCAGCCTTATGACTGAAACCTTTGTGGATCCGATTGAAATCGTGTCAATGCTTGTCGAGGCCTATAGTTTGGTGACTTGTACTTGACCTACGAGTAGGCCGCAGTGATGGCTAGTAGGCCGTGGGAGCGCTATGTTTGAAATCGCTGCGTTGGTTATTCGGTAAGTTTTTCTTTTTAATTATTATTATTCGAAGTTGTTTGTCTTCTTCCACCGATGACGTTATAGTCCATGGGCCAGAGGCCAAGAGTCATAGTTATCAGCTCATGAAGTAAACATCCCCTTTGGACAAATTCTGTTTTTTGAGATTGGTATATGTCTGGTTTAGGCTCATGGTATGGGCATTTGTCAAAGATCTATAACATAATGTTTGGTATCATCTTGACTCTTGGCTTTCATTTAAACCAGGTTTTGAGTCTCTCTGACTAACACAGATGTCACTAGAGCTTGTTAAACCAAAAATAATACACATTTTTCCTCACCTTTTGACCAACTACATTAATTTCTTTTATCCCCGTGGTTTTCAGGGACACAAGAGTTAACAACTAAAATACTCAACAGACAGATGTTCAGGCTACTATTGACATCATCATTCAGATTATTATATCACATTTCTGCCAACAGATGATAATAATCTTAGGCATATCGGTACCATCTACATTATGCTTGCTGAGGATGTTGATTTCAGTCCGGCCCACAAATGAGTTCATTAAAAAAATAAATAAAATCAAGAAGATGTAACCATTAAGCTTCAGATGACCAGCAGCATTGAACAGCCTTTGTCGCTACCACATTTCTTTTAACCCAGCTGTACCACAAAGGTAGTTAACAACTGCAATACTCAACAGACTAAGGCAGTGGTGTCAAACTGCATTCCTTAAGGGCCAGAGTCCTGCAACTTTTAGACGTGTCTCTTGCTCTACACACCTAAATTCGCTGGCTAAACTACCTTATCAGCATGCAGTCTTATTAGCAGAGCAGTTTTGCAACAGAGCAGAACATGCTCTTCAGCATGTTTACAAATCAGAAACAGTCGGGTAGCTTGCATGTCAGTGGTGCTGGGTGTCCTCATGTACAGCCTAATAGAAGGAGAATTTCATAGCAAGATGGCCAGCTATTAGACTATTAGAAGAGAGGACATAAACCAGATAGGCAGATCATAGTCAGACACAAAAACAGAGAACGTTATTGTCATCATATGCTGAAATAAAATTGTATTGCCTTGAGTAATAAAATTGGCAACAAAAAAGTGAAAAATTGCTCTAAGTATAACATCCTCAGCAAGCATAATGTAGATGGTACTGAGATGCCTAAGGTTATTATCATCTGTCAGCAGAAATGTGGTATAATAATCTGAATTATCCTGTCAACAGCTGCCTAAGCATCTGAAAATATTTTTTTTTTCTTTTTTTTTTTTTACTTTAGAGTTGTCAATTAATGAGGGTGGTCTCCTCCCACAGAGTTTGCCATGCTGCTATGTCTCTATGTGGTCATCATGGGCTACTATTATGTAGCGCATGATGGAAAAACTCACAAAATCTGATAAATAGGCCTATGTACTGCAGTGTTTTATCAGCCTGGCGGGCCACCAGGCTTTATCCCCCCTCCCCCCCCTCTCCCCCAGCGCCACCACCACCAGGCTACGGGTTCTTATTTTAAATGGGGATATTTTAAATGTCTTCCACTTCCAGTGTTAAATGTTCATTCGAATTTAAAGTTTGAGAATGAAGAGGACTCCTTCCATTCGGTCCTCCACTCAGCAGCTTCTTTCCCTTCAGCTGGGTTTTTATTTTCCATTACAACATAATAAATGTTGATGAAAATAATCTTTGATTTTCTGTTTCTCCTTTTTATTTGTGTCTGAGCAGGAATGGCGGCGTGTCTCTACGACTCGCTCATCTGAGGCGCCATTGGTGGGGGAGATTTGAGATCAAACAGCCTGAAAACGGCCTCACCTGTTGAGTTTGAGTCGCTACATCACACTGAGCCGATGGACACTGGAAGAGAGGAGACGCAGCGAGCTTCTCCTGCTGGGCAGATCTGAGAGAAGAAAATGAGGATTTAACTATACCGTCCTGATGAGAAGCTGCTTTTAGGCCCACATGAGCTCCATCCGTCCATGCTTGGTCCCTTCTTCCATTCCTGGTTCCCTTCATTCATCCAACCTGGTTCCCTCCCTCCCTTCATCTTTCCTGGTTTCCTCTCTCCATCCGTTCTGATTCCCTTCATTCATCCTTCCTGGTTCCCTCTTTCCTTCCTTTTGTCCTGGTTTCCTCTCTCCATCCATCCAGGTTCCCTTCATCCATCCATCCATCCGACCGGCCAGCCCGCCCACCTTGTTATTATTGCTGTTAATAGGTTTTGGAATGTTTTACTTGAGCTCCAATGTTTAAAACAAAAGGAAACTTTTCTGGAGATGAAATTTGGCATCTGATAAACATTGGCATTAAGCATTATCCTTGATTAGATAAAAAATTGGGGACAATGTTAGATACCCTAGGTATTAAATGCTAAACAAAGGAGATAAAGTTAAACATTCAGTGAATAATTTAAACATGTTTTCAAATGGTGATTAATGTGCAGATATATTTAAAGTTTAGCATTAAGAGCTAGTTAGAGGGATTTTAATAAAGTGCAAAGGTGCTCATAAAGTGCTATACAAGTTAGCTCAATAAAACTGCTGCCAGTGAGTAATGAAGACCTCTGGCCCATTTGGGACAAATAATTGTCTACCTTGCTGCCATCTGACTCATATGAGGTGGGACCCTTTGTTCATTTACAAACTAGTCACAAGTCCATTCATCTGTTCTGTTGAGGATTATGCTTTATTCAACTGTCCAACCTTTTAAAAACAAAATATATCTTCAGATATATTTTTTTCTCCTAATCATGACATTTAAACCTGTTTGTCCTGTTAAGTATTGGTCTTGTTTCAACATTTATTGCTGCTTCTTAGCCATGTTATTGAGCAATATAACTTTCTCATGCATTTTAGAATATTTGTTTTATCTTTTTTTGTGCTTATTTTTTGTGTTTAGTTTTACCATTTTGCCTGGGAGAAAAATATGCTCACCTTGATATAAATGTAGGTCACACCCATTCACATTACACATTGTAACTTGGGGTAATAAAACAGTAATAATTATGCCAACAGCGTATGGGGGAATACTACGGGGGAAAATTTCCCTCATAACAGTATAGTACTTGCTGTTTGGCAAATAGTTTTTGATGTACAGAGCTGATATAGCTAGTATAAAATATAATTGTGACTTAAAATACAAAACTTGCAAAGGTGAACCCAATGCATTTGCAGGGTCTATGAGTTGCATGTTTTACATGTTGCATGTTTTACAAAGCCAGCAACAAAAAGTTCTGAACGCCTATAAGACTGCTTGTAGAAAAGGGAGTTGGGAACGTTGTATCTCAAGGTTGCAGCTGCGGCGTCTATAAGAGCAGAACAGGCTCGAAGACTCTGCATAGCTAAATGACTAAACCTAGATATTACAACAACCCTCAGGTGGAGTTTCAATGTGTTAAAAGCCATTTTGTTTGCTGGGTAATAAAGATTTAGGATAGTGAAACATTAACAATATAAAATTAGATATTATAGGAAAAAGGAAAATGTCTTACTGTAAAAAAAATATGTAATTGGAGAGCAGAGAGCAAATATTTAATTATACACTAAAAACACAAAGTCACATTCAAGGAGGTCTTCGGATGCAAAAATGCTTTTGTTTTATGTGTTTGATAGGTCGTTTATTTAATCTCTCATAGGTCTTTAAATAACTACGGCATTACAAATTCTTGGTACATCCTGTTATTACGAAGTGACTTGGTTGGTTGTCTGGGGGTGCTTGTATGTCAACTTGTAGTGGCCATCTGCTGTGTAACGATAACTGCCTGAGTTCGAGTCCCGCTGATCTTTTTTCGAGACAGGAGAAATGCGAGTTTTAGAATCCTACAAAAAGCGTCCAATTTACTCTTAAAATAAATTAATCAGTCGTTATCAATCAAACGTGAACTGCCACGAACTAATCTCCTAAACGAGTTTAAAGTATAAAATAAGTTGCTCGTTTAAAATTATTTAATACAGTAACTGATTCTTACTATATAGAATCAACCGTACACATTTAAACCCCTTAGAGCTCGCATCGTGTACTGCACTTAAAGACACACCAGAGTCTCAGAAAAAAAAACGGTTGAACCTGTCAGACTAGTGGATATGCTGAAACTTCGGAGCAAGTTCGTCCGTGGAGAGAAAATGACTGAAGAGGTGAGGAGGGGGGGGGGGGGAACAAATTAAATGTGATGACTTAGCTCAAGCTGCAGCCCTCCCAGCTAATCCCAGTTTTTTGACAAGCCCAGAGGTAAAATGTTTGCTCATTTTTCTGTTTCCTTCTCTTAATTTGCTGCTTAAATATTACTATTTCTTGAGGCATAGTTTAAAGTAGTTATTTCAGTTTCAAATTCTGTAAAGTAGTCAAGAATAGCGTAACAATTGCTATTAGCTGTTTAATGAGACAAAATTGTAAAGTTTCAGTGGACTCAATCCACTTTCACTACAAAAGCTTCCTACAATTTTTAGTGGATAACGTAATTATGCTGGTGCAATTCTCGGCAAAATGTAGATGAGTGGAGGCAATCTGACTGGGTATCTGAAACTCGTACAGTTGTAAAAGTTAACTTATAACAAAACTTTTTTTTTTTTTCTTAACAGGGAAAATGTAATTTCGAGCCAGCCAGGAGTCGAACCTAGAATCTTCTGATCCGTAGTCAGACGCGTTATCCATTGCGCCACTGGCCCGAGATACGGCGTTAAAGTTTTGAACCAGTCCTCCATAATTCAATCAATCAAAGACTTTCGTAATTTCTCCTGCTTTGCGTTTTCTACATTTATAACTGACAAGGTCAGCTATAAATTACTGACATTGTAATTTATAGCTACTCTAATTCATTTATTTCATACATTTCAGAACAAAGGGAAAGGCCTACATAATTTTTCGTCGTGGTCCAATGCGAAATGTAAATAAATAACCAGAAGAAAAGTGTATATACAGATTTTAGTTTTTAATGGAATACTGCATTTTAGAAGATTAATTTTTTGGCGTACATTTGACAAATCTGGCATCCCGTTGTTAAACCACGTGTGTTATCATAATGTGTCTCCAGAGGGCGCTGTTAAACAGCAAAACTACGGATAGCATCAGTATAGTGATACCTCGAGAAAATGTTTGGGATTCAAATCAAGCTACTTTAATACAGACGAGCTTCATGTCTTTGTATTGTGTACGAAACATTTCTATTTTATGCTAACATTATCTATTAAATTCTACAGTAGTGGTTTGTTTGTTACATCTGTCAGTATATGACACAATAATACAGTGTATGTTTCAAAATAAAATATGTAATTTATATATATCTGTATTCTACAATACATTTGGCAATTGTTGTTAGTTAATGGAGCAGAACATGTTTGAGAAGAGCATAAAGGTATTTTGGCCATGTCATTAAAAACTTACATCTTGTTTTGAACTCCTAAATTGTTAGACATATCAAAATGCTGATTCATTATGATGAGATGGAAAAATTATATCAAATTTACAGTAGGTGGTTAGAGTACCCAATATGGACTATGTTGTAATGAACCCAAACCAGAAACCCAAATTAATTAAGCACTTCTTTATGTGTTTTAAGTCATGTGGTAAATGCAATAGCATATTACACGTTTTTCAAATATTATGCAGCCATATTACACAACCCTCTCTAGGCTTTGATTACACCTTTTAATTATGCACATTTTTCTCTAATAAACATTTTCCTTCTACTAATCTTCAATATAGCACTGTACATGTACAATGAAGCACTGTATAAAAATCAAGCTTCTTGACCAATGACTTATCTGCTGTATCACGGTCAAATCGGTAGTCAGCATGGATATAACTCCCTATCTACCTATTTAAAAACATTTTTATTGGTATTATGCTCTACTTTTTAAGAAGCTCACTTTTTTTGGGTGTTTCCATTTGCTGTAATCTTTACTAAAATAAATTAACTTTTCCATGATAACCCGATTTATTAAGAGGCTCCTGTATGAGAGTCGTTAGGCCGCTACGTCTTGCTTTTAAGGGTAGGTTTAAGTGGTTGCTTAGGCAACAGCGCCCTCTAGAGTAATAAAATTCGATGATCACTGAATATTGTCCAAGAAAACATCTACGCACAAGAAACCTTCATATGATTTGTTATTTTGTGTTTTAGCGTTATTTTTGTCCGACGGATGTGATTAAATAAACTCCTGCTTGTTCAGTGACATGGTTTCCTGAGGAAGAGATGGTAAATTGTGCAAAAAAAAAAAATCAAACATGGCAACCTCGGACTAAAACAGGAAGTGTTCGGTGGCGGGAAATTTGCTGTTATTATGAAAGCCAGTTCGTATTCAGACCGACGGAGAGATTCATCCCAACAGTTTCCGCAGAATTTCAACTTTTAACAGCAGTTAAATGATTCAAAAGCGGACTGAGCTTGCTGAGACTTATAACGAATAGCTCTTTTAGCCTACTTTTAGTTTCCTTGTGAGGTTTGTCACGTCGAACGGATTATCAAGGCCGAAATGGATAAAATCGTCTCTCTATCCGACGGAGAGAGCACCGTTGAGCTTCAGAAATACTTGTCGTCCCTGACAAATGACCAGGTAGGACAAATTACAAAGTGGAATTGATAAATGTATTATTATTATTATTTTTGCTTCTTGGTTGTAATGTCACGTTGTTTTCGTATTATTTCCCCCTTGTATGCTTTTCTAGCTTATGACAGCAATAACCAACAGTGCACTAAGGGGTAAGAAGGTCGGTACCATGCTCAAAGGGATACTTAAAGGTAGGCAGTCTTATTTTTGTGTCGCTGCTTGTTTTCAATGAGACTTATCGTCAGTTAGATCGAATTTATAGCTGAATTGAAGTGGCTCATTGTGCGGTATGAAAAGAAGTCTGTGCTTTCTTGTCTGCAGGATCTCCCCCTGGTTCCAGTGAAGGGGCGAATCGCAGACTTCTGGTGTATGAGCATCTCATTCCTCTGTGTGAGTCTGGGGATCTGCAGGCTGAGGTGGCAGCTGATGTCATCGGTCTGCTGATGCTGGAGGTAAAAAAAAAAAAAAAAAAAAAAAAAAAAAAAAAAAAAAAAAAAAAAAAAAAACTGGAAAAAAATTACTCAAAAACCTGCCTTTTTGGTTTTTCTACCTCTACGCCTTGTAAAATTGATCCCTTTCAACTCTTCCTGGGTGATAGTTAAAGTGATTTGTAAGTGGTAACTGTTTATTAGGATTAAATGTGACAAACTTCACACTTTTCGAATGCAAGTCTGAAAAGCGTGGAGTACATTGGTAGTACCCACCTTTACTAAATCACATTCGTCGCAACCAGCTATCTTCAAAAGTCGCCTCAATAATAAACAGAGAGAGACTATCTGCGTGTAGCTGAGGTTCAGAATAAATCTAGCTATTCCTTGAAGGCCTCAGAGGTTTGTTAGAGAACTTTGGTGAATAAATAGCATCACAAAGGACAAGGAACACGTCAGACAGGTCCGGGAGAAATTTAGCACAGAGATAAGTTACTATCTAGACTTCTAGAGATGTGTCTAGATTAAATGTATAATTGAGGGGGAAGAAAAAAAGAACCCCATGTATCCTTTTCCTTCCACATCACAATTATTCATTATTTTTTGTCTGTTCATTTCATAATAAAATCCGTTGAAGTTTGTGGTTGTCACTTCTTTCTGTGGTTGTGACACAGACTCACACACTGTCAGGATCATCTCTCGCCAAACTGGCTGCTCTGTTCGTCGACGCCATCAAAGTGGGGAAGATGGGCAGCGGGAAATCGCTGGAGCTGTTTCCTACGATCCTTACTGCACTCGCAGCATGTGCAGCCTTGTCTTATGGCAAAGGTAAACGCTAGTCCGTTTTCTGGAAGAATACGTATGAGAGGTACAAATTTCAAAAACATGACTTGTTTTAATTACAGGGGAACTCAGTGGTGAAGAATACAAAAAGCAGCTGATTAACAGCCTCTGCTCAAGCAGGTAAAGACGTGTCGGCTCTTATCTAACGCCAGTCGTCTTTCACCAGCTGTGTGAAAGCTCTAAAGAGCTCATAGGTTGTCTTCCTCCTTCTCATGCAGATGGGATCCACAGTGTGTTATCCACCTGACAACTATGTTCAGGTAAGCAACCTGTCAGTGGCATTTCTTGGAACGGATGAAAATCATATTAAACCAATGTAACAAATCTTTTGTTGCACATAGACTATCTTTTTCTCCTCTGATATTGCAGTTTTTCCATCTTACCTATTCTTAGGGACGTGCCGCTGTCAGCAGAGGAGCTGCAGTTTTTGGTCGACAAAGTCCTCCGAATGTTTTCCAAGATGGATCTGCAGGAGGTCCCGCCACTGGTTTATCAGCTGCTGCTTTTATCGGCCAAAGTGGGTTTGTTATAAGTTTTGCTTTTGAAAGAAATAAGTCTGCATGAGCTGCCCACTTTTAAATCAATGTATTTTTAATTTTTTTTATTCGTTAATTAGGGCTGTAAGAAACAGATCCTGGACGGGGTCGTCAGTTACTTTAGGGACCAGGACCATCGGCAGGAGGAAGAGCAGAAGGACGGAGAGTGAGAGGGTTTTTTTCCTTCATGGATTCACTCTCTACTCTCCGTAAATGCAGCATTCACTCCTTCTAAATATTTTAATCCTTGTTCTTAGGAACTTGCATCTGGAGGTTCAGACTATTCCACAGGACCAGTTGAGGCATGTGGAGGGAACCGTTATCCTCCACATAGTCTTTGCTATCAGACTGGATCATGAGCTCGGGAGGGAGCTCCTCAAAAGCTTTAAGGTTACATCCAGCCCCGCTTTGCTATCTGTTTTTCATGATTATTTTCAACATTTTGATCAAACACGCTGCGTCAGCTGTGCTACTGATCTGTTTGTGTTTCTGCAGACATCGTACGGGGACTTGTGTCCTTTTAGTGTCGCCCTGTTGCTCTCAGTAGCACGCATCCAGCGATATGAGGAGCAGGTGGGAGCAGCTTCCTTGTTTTACCTTTTTCAGATTAAAATCTGTGTTAAATGTATTTTATTTATTTTTTGCTGGTAGGTGTTTGACCTTTTGAAAGGGGCGGTGATTAAGAGCTATAAGGATGAGCAGCTTCAACAAGGTTCGAAGTTTCTCCTGGACCTCCTGCCGGCTCACTGCAGTGTGGCGAAGATGATCCTGGACACAGTGAAGAACAGGTGAGGAAGCATCTTTTCTTGCACCCGAAGTCTTCAGATTTGCTTTCGTCAATGTCTGAACTTGACTGAACTCTCCTTCTGCTTCTGCTCAGTGTATTCGGATGGGATCATGTCACTCAGGGATTGGTGCAGCTCGGGTTCTTTCTTATGGACACATTCGGACCCAAACCTGGCCCGTTCGGCAAGTCCACAGAGGGGCCCGTTACTGCAGCCCGGACCCCGTCTCAGCAGGCCTGCAAGCTGGGAGGACAGATGCTCCTTCAGGGCTTTAAGGTACAGTAAGGTTTACTTTTAGGCATCAGCTGTGTCAAACAAAACATAAGTTTTAATACCTTCTGAACTTGTTCACGTTGTGTTAGCAAACTTTAATGTTCCCTATTGGGATTTTATGTGATACGCCAACAGAAAGCAGGACATACCCAGGAGGAAAATGACTTAGTCCAGTTGGATGGACTAAGTAGCTTTACTGTCCAATTTTAGATAATTGGTTGAAAAGTTGTTCTATCATCTTAGGTGAACTCTGAGGAAAACTGTTTGTGCTCCATTTTATTTATGGGAACCAGAGTAAGTGGGGCTGCACACAGTCAGAACCCTCCATCTTTTGTTTCTGCTACTCTGTGTTGGTCTGTCACATAAAACCCAAATAAAATATATTGAATTTTGCATCAGCTGTGACAAAACTTTTGCAAGATGCTGTAATTGTGTCAACTGATCTGACTAAAATGTTTCTTTACTTTCTAACTGACCCGTCCGTCTACAACAGATGCATGAGCCAATCAGAGGCGAGATACTAGAGCAGGTCCTGAATCGTCTGGTCACAAAGACTGCCTCGCCTGTCAGTCATTACTTGGGTAATCAACGTTTCCAATAGTTACGTTGGCGTTTATATTTAGTGATAACTCCAGTTTCACCTGAAGACGGAGAAGCTAAACATATTAGCAGAAAACTAATCCTTACATTAGCAGATTTTTGTTTCTCTCTGCGCCTTGGATGTAGTTGAAGTTGTTGCCTGTAACTAACACAGTTTTGAATGTTTTGACTTTTCAGACCTTTTCTCTGACATTGTGAGCTCTGCTCCCATGATCCTCCTGGAGTCCTCCTCCAAGGTGACGGAGACATTCGACCACCTGACCTATCTGCCTCTGGGCACCGTTCAGGGTTTTCTGAAAGCTGTCCAGGTACCTAAACACAGGTTCACTTCAAAGATGTAACGGTTTGTGCAGTTAAACCATTTATTTCTGTTTTATTTTTCCAGCCTCTGCTCAAAGTCAGCATGTCTCTGAAAGATTCTTTAATCTTGGTGCTTCGCAAGGCCATGTTTTCCAGGTATGGGCAGCTTTGCTGTTAGTGAGTTACATCCGATAGAGAAATGAATTCCCTCCTTACACAGTTGTTCCCTTTCTATCACCCCCCACCAGCCAGCTGGATGGCAGGAAGTCTGCAGTGACTGGCTTTTTGCTGTTGCTGAAAAACTTTAAGGTGTTGGGCAGCTTGGCTACCAGTCAGAGTAGCCAGGCTGTCTCCTCCAGCCAGGTATTGATCCAACGTCTCTACTCACAGACACAGACCGCTTGTTTGTGGGTTATTTACCTTTTTAAAACTATCATGTAGGTCCAAGTGGACGTTCACTCTCGCTATAATTCTGCTGCCAATGAAGCTTTCTGCCTGGAGATTCTCAGCAGCCTGCGCCGCTGCCTGGGCCAGCAGGCCGATGTGCGTCTCATGCTCTATGAGGTAGTCATCTTTTGATGGCATGTTTTGGTTTTTTTTTTCTTTTTTAGATTATTATTTCCTAAAAACCTGTGAAAAATGCCCAAATGTTTCAATTTGTTAAACATTTACTTTCTGAAAGGCTTCTTAAAGGATTGAGGGATCCAGTTTTTTTTTCTTATCTTCAGGGTTTCTATGACGTTCTCCGTCGCAACTCACAGCTTGCGAGCTCCATCATGCAGACCCTCCTCTCACAGGTTTGTTCTACACCTCTTTCTGCAAACCAAAGCCGAGCAGCACCTAAACATAGATATAATAGAGATTTTTTTTTTTTAATTATAAGCATGACTTTTGCTAAGTAGCTATTTTCTTGCAGCATTTCCTGACTTTTTAAGATGAACATCTTCCTCTCGTGGAACGACATGTTCTTTTGTCTTGCATCACATTTGTTCCTCTGGGAAATGGGAGGTCATTGATCACAACTTGATATTTTATTAACATAAAAGCGTAAACATTTAGAAAAGATTTTTGGTAACACTTTATTTGAAGTGGTGTGCATAAGACTGACATGACGCTGTCATAAACGTGAAGGAATCTGCATGAATGTTTATGAGTTGCCATGAAGTGTCACTTGGTAAATAATGACACTTTTAATGCAAAGTTGCATCAAAAGTGCATTAAAAATGTCAGCTTAGCACTACACAGTACATAATTACATTTTTATACAATGTTGCATTAAAACTTACATTAAAAGTCTATTAAAAGAGTAAACTTTGCTTTGAAAGTGTCATTACTTGCCGAGTGACACTTCATGAAAACAGTCATAAGCATTCATGAACACGCCTTCATGTTGATGGCGGCGGTTATGTGATGTTTATGAGTCTCCTGTCAGTCTGACACACACCCCTTCAAATAAACCAATTACGTTTTTTTATTACATTTATTACACAGGAAGAAAATTATTAGGAAGAGCAAATATTTAACATGTTTCCTCCTTCACAAAGTAGATTTACTCAAAGTAAAAGTTGACGTTTTCTTAAGTGTGAGATATTGAGGTTACGGTACCAGTATATTTGGATGGCTCTCTGTGTGTTTTTTTTTTTTTTATTAAAATGTGCATATTAAATATTTGCGTCCTCAGCTGAGGCGATACTATGAGCCGGAACAGGACCTGCTTCCTCCTGTCAAACTGGAGCCGTGCATCACTGCTCACGGCGACCACGTCTACCTGCAGGAGCCGCTGGTAGCCGACTGGATTTGTTACGTTTCGCCTTCACCTTTTGCTTGTGTTGATGAGTCCTCTAAGACGTTTTTTTGTTGCTTTTCAGGCGCATCTAGTAAGCTGTACTGTTCACTGCCTGACGTGGCTGCAGAACACACACCAAGCTGCAAACCGCAACGCAGATGACAGCGATGATGAGGAGGAGGAGGAAGGAGATGAGGGATACAAATCTGAATTACAGACAATCTTGGAGAGCATGACAAGGCGCATGATCAAATGTGAACTGGAGGATTTTGAACTGGTAGGAAATGGAGAACTTTTTTCCTCCCTCTAATAAGGACATGTCCTTACAATTAAAAAGCATTTATTTAGTAATTTTACTAGAACGTGTAGCTTTGGGATGGATCCATTTATTCAAAAGCAAGCCTTTGCTTTCATAGTTGTGTGTCTCCATCCATGTTAGTGTTTTATGATTAACTTGTGAAGTCGAAGCGCTTTTTGAATCCGTGATTTGTCTACATGGATCAGGACAAATCGGCAGAGTTTTCTCTGGGCTCCAGCGTTGGAGTGAAGAATAACATCTACGCTGTGCTGGTGATGGGACTCTACGAGGTCCTGATGGAGTACAACTTCATCAGAGCAAACTACAAGTAACTATCAACTCTTTGTCAGGGTTTCTGCAAAGTCTAATTGTGTTTAAATACATCCAACTTTTCGCTACTTTGGCTTTAATTTAATTTAGTAAAGTCTTGCATGTTTATTTTACAAGCTGTCTTGCTGTATGTTTAAGCATTTCCGTTTAAAAATATTCTTGTTTTGCTGTCAACTACTCGTTAACAGCTGGTGATTATTTGAAAATAGTCCTAATGAAGCTGACTGTATGCGGTGTTGAACTCTGGCAATCTATAAAATCACGTGCGTAACAAACTGGGGTCAGAAAAATCTCAACCCAAGTCGACAGTTTTATTTCAATTTTAAACAGTTTTATTAAAATTTCTCAGTATAAAGAATCCACTTGCCATACAGTGATGTAGCTAGAATAAAACGAAGTGCAGATGCTGAACTGCTGTCTCCTTCCTGCAGTAAAACGCGCTTTGAGGAGCTTCTCGAACTCTTCCACCGCCACCACAAACTGTCTGAGATTCTGAAGGAGAAATCTGGGAAAGGTCGAGGGCCGTCGCACAAAACGCCTCGCAGTTTGCTCTCCATGGGCTTCGTGTCGACTCTCATCACCGACCTCTTCAGGTAAAACCTCTCAGGTTTCTGCACACAGAGCAAAACTCACAATCTTTTAGTGTTACCGTTTCAGCACTCTGTTATTAATGGACCCGTTAGTAAAGCTGTATGAAAAGCTTTCAAACTAATGTATCCAATCTTACATTTATTCGAGCAGAGACAAAACATAATAATGTTACATTAAACTAAATACTACATGAGCTCTGGCTAAGATATGTAGACGCACCTTTAATTTATTCATTGGAGAAAAAATACGTAAACATATATAAATTCTTTGCAGACTGTTAGCACCCCTAACAAGTACTTAAAAATATATATATTTACTTATATTTTATTTTTTAAGTTTTATACTTTTATTGTTCTAGCTGATCAGAGTGTTTACAGACTTTTAACTTTGGCTCCACATTTCCCTGGAGAAAATTGTCATTGAAAAATAACAAAACTTAACCACATTTTAGTCAAATAAATAAGATAAAGAATAACATGAGTAAATACAAAAATGTGACAAAAATAACAATGATTACTCTAGTTTTTAACAAATATTTGAATGAATCTGAGCTGTTAAGCTATTCCACAATTCTCAAATGTCCTTTAGCTGCTCTTCAAAATGGGAAACATGATAAAACATGTCGTTCAAGTTCAGTAGATGTGGTGCAAGAAAAGGCTACTTGCCCAAAGTTGGAAGAAACAAGGCTGGATATGAAACAAAGTTGTTTCTTTTACTTTTCTTACTATAAAGTGGTAAATTATGCAAAATAAAGAAAAATCTTCAAGAACAGCAGTTCAAGTTTTTTGTGTGTGCGATTAGGCTGCTATTTTATTATTAATTTAACATCTGACATTAGTGGCAATAATTGTTGAGTTTGTAGGCATCACAAGACAAACTGATAAAATGACCACTGCTGTCACTGACCTACAACTTTCAACTAAGCGAATGTTCTTCTTTTCCAGAGATAACAGTCAAAGCAGAGAGGAGGCTCTGTCCGTGTTGCGGTCAAGCGGGGAGTTTGTGCGTTACGCTTTGAGCGTCGCGGTTCAGAAGATCCAGCAGCTGGAGGACACCGGACACACGGACGGTCCAGATGGACAGCATTCTGACAGGACTTTCCACTTCCTCTGTGACATGACAAGGTTCAACATCCCTACATCTTTAAGAGACTTATGATTTTTTTATTTTTTTTTTGATTTTGCTGTTTGTAGTTTTACTTCTCCCTGCTGGGACAGCTGCAGAGGACAAGTGATCTCTGTCTGTCTCGCAGCGTCCTGATGTGGCGCTACACCAACATCCCGCGCGCGGTGGAGGAGGCGGGGAAGAAGGAGAAGCGCTGCAGCTTGTCCCAGCTTTGTCTGGACGGTCTGCTCAGGATCTTCACAACCTGCCAGCAGCGCTACCCAGAGAAGATGGCCCAGCTGCTCTCTGCCATGGGTTAGAGATGCACTGCAAACGTCCTGGAGGTCACAACTGTGGAAAAAGTAGCATTCGTTCATATTTAAATCTCTTCTAGATGCTGAAGATGAAGCTGAGCAGGACGACGTTGCGGAGATTAACTACTTTTACATCAGACAGTTTCAGGTAGAGGCCGGAAACTGTTACTATTATTTGAGCCACTGATATGTCTATGTGCTAATTTTTATTATTTTTGTTGCTTATTGACAGAGGGCGCTGTTCACTCAGTTGAGTGGAGGCGAGGAGGACTTCAACAGCCGAGAAGCTCAGGTGCTGGTCAGCATTTTGACCGTGCTCTCACGTCAGCTAAAGCCCTCTTCTAAACAGGCAAGATGCATCAGTACATGGACGCCATCTCACTAAGTGGGGAGTATTTTATCTAAATGATCTACTTTAAATTTACAGTTTGTTCAGATGATCACCTGGACTGTGAAGATCTGCAAAGAAACTAGTTTTGGTTGGTGGCTTTTTATCTGTGAGCTTGTTGAGTCCACAGAAACTGATCTGGATTTTAACTCCCTTTCTTTCTTTTTTTGTTGTAGAAGACTCTGCGTTCTGTAAAGGGCTTCTGTCACTTCTCTTCAGCCTGCAGGTCCTCTTCAAGACTCCAGCGAGTCTGTTGCTGGAGCTTTGTCAAGACATTCACAGCCAGTTGGGAGACATTGATCAGGTGATGGATGCTGCTACCCTTTTTCAGGGTGTGGATGTTCTTTAGAGCAGTTTTAAGTGTAAAACTGGGTGATGTATTATAAAATATAAGGCTTTCGAACTGTGTAGCTTATTTTGAGTGCTCCATCAGAGACCACAGCCATCATGTCACCCAGTGGGATTAAATTATGCATTAACGCTCCTTGTGTTGTAAAAATGTTCTAAAACTTCTGAGTTTACTTCATGTAAACTCAGCAGTAAACCAAAGATGGTCTTTTTTTTGTAGATATTAGAAAATATATCCAGTATTGTTAATCTATTTTATTTTTTATGCATTTTTTTTTTTAATTATGATTTTTGTTCCCATCTTACAGCACCGTCCACTCTAATTTTCCATCCCTTGTTGAATGTAGTCCCTTAAAAAATTAATCTTTTAAAGGCACCAGCAATTTTTTTTTTGTTTTTTATTTTCCTCACTAAATGGACGTTACTGGTTCAGTGTTATATTTTTTTTTTTTTTATAAATGCCTTTAAAAAGAAACTATAGAACATTTTATATTTAATTGTTAAAGTAAATCGGCAATGCACGTCTCTGGGGAATAAAAACCTGAATAGGACAGCCGTTACAATTAGCCGTGGAGCAACGACCAAGTTTCCGGCTGAAAGCACAGTGAGTAGGATGTGATGGAGGTAGCGGACGGATGCTCCTGGGTCACCAACACCTCATAAAAACAGTTTGTGTTTTAGAGGTGATGATGCCAGGAAAGCATTTTAAGTGCTTACTAAGACTCTTCTGGGACTTGAACTGGAACATTTCGTTTGGTTAGATACGACTGAAGAGGTCATCTACAGACCTGGATGGTCTCCAGAGATAGTTCCTGGAGATGTAGCCAAAGATCCCTCTTGCTCCAACCCTAAATCATGTCATAGATGTTGAGGAACAGTCAAAACGGAGAGCAAAACGGCAACAGTGGGTGCCAAGAATTGTGGGGAAAGATTTATTTTTTTTTAAAGAAAAAGATTCTGCTGCACATTCTCCAGAGGATGGTGCCAATAAATGCAAATGGCGTTCCACCAGTCAAACAATACAGCTAACAGTTATAAGCATTTTTTTTTTTTTTTTTAAATCAACCCTGCTTTTTTTTTCTCTCCAATCAGGATGTAGAAGTGGAGAAACAGTGTCATTTTGCCATTGTTAACATGAAAACAGCAACAACGGCAGCGGTACGTATCTGTTTTCCAGCTGCAGGTTTTGGATTTATTGTGAAATTCCTCCTCCAGTATCTCTTAGCCGTCTCTCTCTTTTTGACTTTTAAATCTCTCCCCAGCTGCTGGTCCTGACTCAAGTTGACCGATTGCTGGATGAAGTGGACTGGCTTATTGCCAGGAAGAAAAGTCAAACGGCTTCTGAGAAATCCGGCTCTGGTACGATCCCCTTTTACAAAGACGTTTAGTTGGGTTTTGAATCCACGCTGCAGACAGTGAATGGAGCCTGAACTTCTCTGGTTGCAGCCGACGCCTCCCAGACTGCAGGCCAGCAGGACCCCATCGAGAAGGCGGTGACCCTGCAGCTGGGAACTCTACTGACCGCATTAAACGAGCTGGTCCAGACGGCCCTCCTTCCCGGGAACTGCACCATAACACTGCTGAGAGAGCTGAGTCGTACTTACACCACCCTCACCACCCTGGTCAAATATGTGCGTATCTGTCCGGCTGATCATGTCAGTGACTGTGTGTCAGTATCCTGGTGTGACTTTCCCTCGTCTGTTAAATCTGCAATGTAGTACATCCAGGTGTGTGCCAGCCAGCACGGGTCACTGCCAAACAGATTTGAGAAACTGGTAGGTCTGAAGTTTGACTGCTTGGTTTTAATTTCCTCTGAGTTTTTAATGTAATGCTTCCTCTATGCAGGTGAAACTATCTGGTTCCCACCTGACCCCGCAGTGCTACTCCTTCATCACTTACGCCCAGGTATAGTCACAATCAGTTTGGTATTATTGCCATAAAAGGCAGCCTCATCCTTCACAGGAAGCATTAAGCTTTTTCTGTTTTTTTTTTTTTTCTTCCTTGGGTAGAGTGGAGAATCCAACTCTGGCGATGACAAGAAGAAGAAGAAACGGAATGAGGTGAACGCCGCTGCGTCTGTAAGGACTTTAACCGTGCAGAAATTAATCGCTAAACCCAACGTGCCTGAGAAATTGTTGTATCCAAGAATATGAATGGAAAGTTGATTTTAGAAAATGGTGCAAAAGCAACAGAGATGAATGTGAAGCAAATTCAAGAGTTTTGTAAAGATAAACAGAACTGCGGTTGAAACTAACAAGGACCCGGGTATCACCGCGCTTGGTTAGCCAGATAATATGCCTGGTCAAAACTCAAAGAAAATCTGTGGAGGATTTTAACAGGACGTTTAGAGAACGCAGCCCCAGCAATGTAGACGAGCTGAAGGTCGCTAGAAGATATGGGTTTTGAATTAATGAGATCAACTTTGCAATGATTAGTTCACAGGCTTTCTTATAGCTGTACTTGTTGAATTTGAATATTTACTTTTCTCCTGACAGGCAAAGCTTCTCCGCGAGACAACGGCCATCCCCAACCTGATCTTCAGCATTGAACAGTACGAGAAGTACCTCATCACTCTCTCAAAGAAATCAAAGGTCTGTTTCAACCAGTTTAATAAACAAAATACATAAATATTTAACAAGAAACTCGTGTGTAAATTGGGACTCGACCATTGTCTTGTGATTTATGCACGTTTTTCAAGGTCAACCTGATGCAGTACATGAAGCTGAGCACTTCGAGAGATTTCCGCATCAACTCTGCCACCTTGGATGCGGCCCTGCAGGAGCAGGAGGAAACCGGGGAGGTTGGTGAAAACTTCACATCTCTCAAATAAATTTATTCCCGATGTAACAAAAACAGGTTTTTGTGATTTTAGTTTTCAAGAGACCGGTCCGTCAAATGTGGCTCATCTTTCTGATTTCTCAGACTCAGGAGTCGCAGGACGCAGAGGAGACCCAGGAGCCCAAGCGGAAGAAGAGAAAACAGTGAGCTGGAAACGACTCCTTTCCTCCACATAAACCTGCCGGTCACACTGGTCAGCAGGAAACGGCTACCTGCCTTTGCTCAGAGAGCCTTTGGTGATGCTGAGGATTTGGTTCATGTCCAGGGCCTCACCTGTGGAAAGTTTTGCACATTTTGTTTAATGATCTGTTATATTTATGTCAATTTATTAAAAGAAGCATCTTTTAAATATGAAGTGAACAGTTTTATTTAACTAAAATAGGAATTAGTTTCTTCCTATTTTTCTTAATTGAAACATTTTTCAACAATTTAGCTACTTTTGTTGAATTTCCTGATAAACTGCTTGTTTTTGAGTAGATGGTGGTGTAGATGTAGTAGAGAACAGTTTTCAGTTTATGCACACTAATTTCAGGGAAAGAGTAGGATGCAGGCACTTTTTTTTCCCAGGTTTTCTTTTAATATAGCATATTTTATTTACCATTACAGGTAAAAATTGTTTAAGGAAACTAATTTAATCAAATTTAATTCTGTCATTCTGTTCCAGAAAAATCTTTCAGTGCAAATAAGATCAGTAAAAGTTGCGAATACAACTCCAAACCGCTAAGCGGCTAGAGTTTTATTCTGGATCCTTTTGGCAAAATAAATAGTTCCTGTTACATTTCAGACTTCCTCTTGTCTATTCTGTACTGTGGATGTATTAAAAACATTATTTACTGAACAAAGTGTTGGCTTTTAAAGAAAAAGGACCAGAACTCACCAGGTGGAATACCGTATCGCCTCTCCATACCGGTGGGGTTGGAAGGAGTCACACAGTCCATAGCTACTTCCTTCCTCAGACATTGGTCAATGTCAACCGCACTGAAGAACGCCACCGACTGTGGAAGGTCCTGCATGCCTAACGAATGGGCAAACATGCACCTGTAATTTAAAAAAAGCAATGATTAATAAATAGACTGTGGCGCGATAATAAAGATAATCAGAAGTGTTCTGCACAATGACCTTGTCAGCAGGTTTGTGATCTGCAGCGCCAGCGCTGCTCTGTAACGATCTTCGCTGCGGACGAGGTAACGCACTTCGTCATGGATGCTAATGCAGAAACGCCCGTCGATGTTGTACTCCTCGAAGAGCCACTTCATGGCCACCAGCATCAGATGCAGGTAGTCCACCGCTGAGCTCTGGACCGCCCAGTTCACTCTGCTAGTGATAAACTGGAAAATCAAATTAGGATTTAGACAATAAGGGGTGCACTGAGAAATCAGCCTCAGACTAAAGTTGATTTAATGCTGAATCAGTCAATGCAGCATATATAGGGTATACCTCCTCTGCAGTGTGGAAGATATTACTGGATAAATAAAGGGTCAGCTATAATCACCATCAGTGAGGCGAAGCTTTAAGGATCTAAAAAAACGGCATTTTTAAAAGTGGCATGTCTGCTGTTAATTCAGACGACCACAAGGGGGCGATAGACTTCATAACAAGGCTCCGTATGAAAAGCCATGCTTTGATTGTAAAAGACGCATTAAGAAATACCGGGAGCTTCAGAGTCAGGTAAGGGTCCACTTGTTGTACAGAGAACACATAGACAGAATAATTACTGTTGGCTATGCTAGTTATTAATATAAAAGACTAAAACATGATCTTTCTGATTCTTTTGTCACAGCTCAACAGCTAAACAGGGTTTCACTAGTATCTGAAAACACAGCGTGACGTCACATGTGGTCCTAAAACAATAACAATCTACTGCAAGAAGCTTTTTGTACAACTGTACTAAATAATGAAGGATTTAGCTGTATAAGTGGTTGGCCAATGTTACTTTTTAAAAGAAACTAATGAATATTTGAGATTGCGGTGGCACGCTTTACATTTTCAGGGAAGAAAAAAGGAGAAAAAAGTGGAAGTGAGCTCGAATCTGTCCAGTTTGGAGATATGATGGAATTCCTTTAACTTTGTGAGATTCAGAATAAGTCAGCCCTGTAACTATTTTTTTACTTAACATATACATTTTATTAATAAAGTTTCAAATTTCAAAAAAGGAAGAATATGAGCACATTTGTAAAGTTCTGATAGAGAAACTGGATAAAACTGGTTTTAACAAGTCAAAACTTCAAATTTTTGAGAAACCTTTGATTAATCTGTAACTTTCTCTGATGTTTAAATGCACTATGACACAGAGTCTTATTTCTTATATACTCTCCAAAGCAGGAAAGACATAAGAACGCTCCGTTCTATCAAAGTGTGTGTTCATCTTCAAGTCAGGAAATTCTATAAAAACAGCATCCAATTCATAATACAGAAACAAAAACACATTTATTGCTGACGTTTTAAGTACCAAAACGACTCTGTATGACATATTTGACAGCCCATTTATATTAATAATGAACGTAACATAAGTTTTTTTTTTTTTTTACTGTCTCACCTCATCTTTTACTGCCTTGGGCTCCAGAGCTCTGCTGATCCTGCAGCCTAGGACAGGAGTGGCCGGCTGCGCTGAATGAGCTATACTCTCCAGCTTATTGAACATGTCCGACTCCGTGCCTCCGGCCCAGACGCGTTTGGCCACAATATCCCACTTCTTTCGCCGGGAGCTGAGACGTTACGGCAAACACAAACATGGAAGATAAGAGGCGACGGTGTCCAGAGATGGAATATGGAAAGCTCCTGAGCTTGGTTGGACTCGCTCCGGTACCTCTGTGACGCAAGTCTACTGATCCTCCGCAGCTCCTCCAACGAGACGCTTCCATTCTCCTCCCTTTGCACATCTAAACCCAGCTCACTGACGAGCCACTCGCCCTCCTCTGATAGATGGTACCTGACAAGAAAAATACATAAACAGCAATCGCCTCCAGCTGAAACCTTCTCCATTCACGTTGCTGAGCTCACCTGCGTACGCCCTTGGTTAGAGCATACATCTGCCTGGCCTTACTGGCAGCTTCTGTCTGATTGAGGCGGTGGTTGAACTGCATCAGCAGCCTCTCGGCAA
The DNA here is from genome assembly GCA_903067095.1 of Girardinus metallicus. Taxonomy (NCBI): domain Eukaryota; kingdom Metazoa; phylum Chordata; class Actinopteri; order Cyprinodontiformes; family Poeciliidae; genus Girardinus; species Girardinus metallicus. The sequence goes on from CAEGAE010026215.1 coordinate 59,602, forward strand.
ATGGCTGTCCTGCCCCGTATATCCGCCCGTAGTTGAACACCTTAGCGTGTTCTCTGCTGATGCCCACAGCGTCTGCGGTCCTGCTGTGCAGGTCAGTCCCCTGACTTTTCTTTCCTTGAAGGGTCATCCAGCCAAATGCTGTGCAACCTAGACCACAGATATTCAGGCAAGAATACAAGTAAAAAACAAACAAACAAAAAAAACATACAGCATTTGTTTTAGTAATGCAGCCCAATTTTATAGGGATTCATTTTACCATGCATGCCAGCAAAGTGAGCCTCTCCGAGTACAGCAGCAATCCAAAGCTCCTGAGAGTCTACGTCTGCTCCAACCAGGTGATATCCGGGTGGCACCTGAACCATGGCTTTCATTTCACTGCCTACTCGGTCCCTCTGAGGAGGAAACAAAAGCAGATTTTAAATATAATGTCATTTAGTCTAAAACTGACTAGCAAATTGATGATTTTACACTTTTCAAACAGATGTATAATATAAACCAAATCATAATATGGCCACCACCATGGTCAGCAGTTGGTAATATGGTTTAGAAGTCTCATCCAAATTTTTTTTATTTTTTCTCTCCAAATGAAACATTTTGAGTCACTTGGAAGTAAAACACACAATGTAGCATTCTTACAGGAAAATGATCCCAAACACATTCAATACAATCAAGTAACAGGATGAAATTACGCTTCTACATCTCAACCCTAGGAAACCCAACAATCTGAAAGTTGTAAAATCATCTGAGAAAAAGCATCAATCAAACTGATCTTTAAAATGTTTGTAAGCTTCTTGCAGACATTGTCCGTATTTTCTATATCAGCTCATCTTCTTACCCGAGCATTACTGGCGGTCAGCCATGTTGGCTCCACAGCCCTGCGGGTCACAGTCCCAGCTGTGATGACCTGAGGCAGGATGGCCCCATACTGGCCCTCTTCATCAAAGTCCTTATGCCTTTTGGAAGACCCAAAGTTAGATACACAATAGTTTGTTTTTGTTTCTGGAATGCAAAGCGCCATACATGCCTGCTGACATTACGAGGAAGTTCTCCTTTCCTTAGCCACAGCACCATCTGAGAACTTTGAAGAGACAAAAGGACTAAGTTAAACCCACGTTCAGTTGTGACAGTGATCCGAACAACAGACGGGTACCTTATCCGTTTGTGAGCGTTCCTCCAGAAAGACATCATCTTGTTGATCTCCAGAGCTCGTGTTGCGTTGGTTCCACCTCTTCCTGCTCTTAACGTACCATCCTCCATTTTAGCCAAGAAGTCCTTTGAAAAAGGGCTGCCTACATTGTTGTGATTACCATCCTGTTGGAGCGATTAGTCAGAGTGAAAAAAAAAAAAAGACAACCCAATGGAGCCATTAAAGGCACCAAAGTGAAATTAAAGTTGCTCACCTTGTGAGGTAATTTAAAAAACCAGCAACCTGGAATATCTACGTCATTGTAGGGGCCGTTTCCATGGTGATAGTGGCAGTGACTCTCCTCACTGAGAGAAAAGGGATCGTGGGACTGCTGATAAAGGATACAATGAGTGGAATAGAATAAATCTCAGTTAAAAACACAATAGGTCAAAAAGTCTAACTCCATAACAAGAAAGGATTGGTCGGTCCATACCGTCTTTGACTTTTTCTCGTTTTTTACCACTCTGGCTCCATTTTCTTCTGGGAAATGTTCCAAGGAGCTTAACTCCTCCACCTTTAAGCGCAGAAAAGCACAAACATGTCACAGTCAGCACAAGTCATCGCAGAAAATGTAGACACGATTAATTACTCGTAACACTATTGAATGAAGAGCCAGCAGTCAAAATGAGCAAAACAATCATATTAGTGCTTCCTTGGGGGACAAATATTTAAATTATCACTATATTTCTTTATTTGTTAAGCACCTTAGTCCACACTGTGCTGTCGGTCCACACGAGTTCATCTGAAGGATTTAGATACTCAGGCTGCTCCTTGCTGTTCTGCTCACAATATTCTTTATATATCCTTTCGATGGCTCTGTGAAAACACACGTTTAAAACTGAGGTTAAATGATCAACATAATAGTAGGCAGTGAGTCTCATTGCAGAATATTCTTGTTTTACACATAAATTAAAAAGGAGCATATCCTTAGAGGAAGACGGATATTTATGACCAAGAATAAAATTTCACCAAAAAATTTATATTTTCCTGTGCAGACCGTGTGTCGAGTCTTTTTACTTGAAGAGCACCAAGTCATGCACCTGTGTGGGCACAGAGACTCATGATTTTCCTCCTGAGAATTCAGATTGTCCCTCCGTCCAGGAACCAGATATCCCCAGCCGTGTTTCTCTGTGTAATGCAGGGGGAAGCCATCCCACGTCAGACCCATCAGTTTCGGCGTCAGTCTCATCTGCAGGCTGATGAGGCTGGCTCCCGGCGACCAGCTGTCTTCTGACATCTTCTCACACAGCTTACGATACCACCTAGAGAACATCAGGTCGAAGAAGGAGAGGCTTTCAGAAAGAACAGAGTGAAATGTCCAGGAATAGATGACTGTGGTGTTCTGGAATAATCTTACGCTGGATGTCCAGGAAGATGTTGCCTTCTCTTAGGAAGACGAGTCACTGTTTCCCTGAGTTTCTCAACGGCCAGCCTGCTGGAGCAAGGGCCTGCCATCTCCTCCTCAGATGGCGGGCCTGGGTCTGAAAAAAAATAACCAGCTGCTTTAGTTTTTGGCATCGTCATTAACTTCAAAAACTTGCAGTAGTAAAATAAAATTTAAAAGAAATTATATACCATCTTCCCAGTCTGGAAGGGGAGTGGGAATCTTTGCTTCAGCTGTTTTTTTGGAGTTTTTCTTCTTGCTAGTAGCGACTTTCTTCTGCTTGAACTCCTGAATGTCCCACTCAAGATCCCAAAGCCAGGGGTCTTCTTTGTACCTTAGAATATAAACAATGTGATTTTTTTATATTTTAATACAAAACCTAGAGAGTTGAAAACTCTCTAGGAACCCAAATACCCAGCCAAATAAAACTGATCTAAAGCTGCGAGGGCCAAATGATCCTTGAAGACATTAAATGAAACCATTTGAAATTTGGTTTCATTTTGAAAATATGGAACCACCATGAATGTGCCATACTTACGAAAATAACATCAAAAACCTAATAATAAAACTTTCAATCTTATAACAAAACTACTAGTTTTATTTTGGAATTTCAATTTAAATATTGCATAAAATTACACAGAAAAATTCCCAAAACAGACATTTTTAAAAGAATTACTTTCATATTTGAAAACATTGCTCGGTTATTTATTATTTCTGATCCCAGCTATTAAGAGTGGGGGGTGTAAAGGGAACTGATGAGTAGATGAAATGTAAACATATGGCTTATCCAGAAGTATTACCTTAAGACACAATCTGAAATAGAATAAAATGCTATAAGACAGCCAGCAGCATGGGACTTTATCAGTTACTCGCTGACCTGTCATCTTGCAGGAGTTGACAGGCATCGTCGGCTAGAATCATCAGAGACTTCTTCATCTCCCTCTCAAGCTCTTCGTAAACATCTTGGGAATCCTCCAGGTATCGGTCCCAGTTCTGATTGACGGGAAGGTAGCTGACACCCATCTCCAGCATCCCAGCAAACGTCACTGGATGCGGACACCTTACCAAATGCAGAGGAGTCGATTAAGTTTTTAACAGTCAAAGATGACTCTTCAAACTAAATACATCATGATGCACTCAAAAACATCTAGAAGGACACCAAATAAAAACAATCAGTGCCAGGCTCAGATCATCTGGCCCTGCTCTCTAATCTAATAATAAATCTTGCAAATTTACTGCCTTACGAACTTAAACTTGTCAACATTTTGCTGCATTGCACCCCCAAACTTTAATACATTTTATTTGAACTATAATTTACGGGACAAAAATACACAATTTTCAGCATTTGGTTTAGTTGAACCAGACCAAAACTGATCTTTACAACCAACACACAAACCACTATGTGTGGCAGAAAACTAACTCTGCACATCATACTGAACACACAATACTAACAGTGAAACATGGCAGTGGCAGCATCATGCTGTTGGAATGCTTTACTTCAACAGAGAGAGTAACCCTAGCACACATGCTCTCCATTCGGTCTGACTGAGCCTGAGTGATTTTGCAAAAAAGAATGGTCAAAAATGTCCAGCTCTAGATATGCACTTGCAGCTGCAAGTGCAATGAAATGTAGTTCTGCAAAGTATTGACAGTTGCACACTTCATTTCTCAGATTTTTATTTTTCCACCACTGTGCAATTGTGCTTTGCTCCTCGTTGGCCAATTACAGAAATGTGAGCCAAAGCAATGTGACAAAATATGTACAAGTTGAAGGCGTATAGATACTTTTGCACACCTTCTGATGTTTATGTTTGTGGGTCTACCAACCTCTCCATGAAGAGCGGCAGCTGCTCTGTGAAGACCTGATGCGTGGCCTCAACATCCAAAGCACAGTACTGCATTAGCTCCTGTAGATGGCAGCAAAAGTACATCAATTCTCCATAAATGCACTGCAAGAAAACCAAGAGTGTTCAACAAAAGTTAATATTAAACTTTTTATTTATTCCTAACCTGAAAGTTGTTCCTGACATCAACCATAGTTCCTTTCACAAAAATGTCTCTGGCCTCTTTCTGCAGTGGCGGCCCTCCCACATAGAGAGCATGGACGTCGGCTAGATTGTTAATACTGCTTATGTCCACCCAGGCCCAGGAGCCAATCTATCAACAAAACATGGAGTTTTTTTAATGTGAAAAACAACTTTACAAAAGTACAAGTAAATTAGAGTGAAACAAAGAACACAAACCATTGGGCCTTCCCTCTTCTGTCCAGTTTTCTTAATGTGCTCCTTAACCTCCTGAAGGCCCCTCTTCTTACCCAGCTTGTTGGCCATCCACAGTGTGCGCTGGAAGGCCGTTAACCCAGAGATGGCCATGTGAAGGCTCATGGTGTCCATGAAGCGTGTATTTGGACCCTGAATGCAACAAAATTGATGCTTTAGTTGATATAAAGTGACAGATAAAAGAAAAATACAAAAGAACATCAAACCTAACCTTCAGAAGGTATTGCTCCTTGATGAAAGATCTATCAAAGCTAACGTTGTGACCCACTATGAGCCTCTCCTTCCACTGACCGCCTGGAGGACGGGAAGAGTTAAACGGTGTCTCCAGGGGAATGAGGTCTGCAAGAGTGAGCTGGTTTGACCAAGAGTACCGCTCCTCAATTAGACGTTTACTGCACCAGGAGTACCTGACAAGACAAAGCATCACAGCAGGAAGTTAGACGCTCAGCACATACAGTGCCTGGCAAAAGTATTCACACTGCTTAAAGATGTTCACAATTTATCATGCTATGACTAAAACCTTCAATGTATTTTATTTAAATTTATGTGACTGACAAAGATAAAGTAGTGAATAACTCCAAAGTGGGGGGAAAATAGTTTTCAAATATATTTGAAAAGGTTTCTTAGAGAACAAACGGCGTCATGAAGATCAAGCAACCCAGTAGGCAAGTCAGAGATGATGTAGTAGAGAAGATTTAGGGCAGGTGAGTAACCCTAACCCTATAAGAGACTGAATACATCATGCCACATATTGCATAAGCAAGCCACATTTCAAAATAGTTATTTGTAAAAAAATAAAATAAAAATGTATTGAAAACCATGATTCTTTTTCCATCAGCTTCATAGATATAGGTTTGTTTATAACCTGTATCTATGAAGGTATAGGTTATAAAGTGTATTAAACCTTCAGTTTAATACACTGAAGGTTGTGGTGGGAATGTGACAAAATGTGACAACATTTCAGAGTCATGAACTCTTTTACAAAGCAGAATAACCGCAATGGTTTTCCCATTTTCACATGTTATATATTGATACTTGTTTCTCACCAGTTGGTAGGAGAAAGAGCGACAGCCAGCGTAGGGCACTGCCCCTCCGTTGTGCACACCTCCACATCAAACACTAGTGCAGACTCATCTGGGAAATCCACTTTCTGACTTTCCCCACCAGGCCCATAGCAGGTCCAGCCCACCTCCCAGCTCCATTCCTGAGGCATTGGTGGGAGTTCGGCCTGCTGCAGCTTCGAGGCGGCCTCAAGATAGGGAATGCTCTGCTTCTCGGCCAAGATGCGAAAGTGATCGTCTATGTTTTTCCCATACAGCTGCGGAAGCTTAAGGTTGACATCAGGCAGCAGTGATGTTTCCTTCCCCCACAAATTGTGATTCTGCAAGTGCCTTATGCTGCGCTCCACAGCTTCCTCCCTATACTCTGGCTCAATGCCACGAAAGATTTGCTCATGGAGGTTTCTGGAAAGCATCTGGATGTTAAGGGGGTTCAGGCGGGTCTCCGTCGAGTCCTCGCCCTGCAGTGAGCAAGGTTTGGTGGAGTAGAAGGACCGTTTTTCTCTCCATCGCGGAGAGAAAAACGTCCTCTTGAGAGGACAGCGTGACAAAAGCAACATCACCTCATGCGGACGTCTCACCAGAGCTGTAGGACAATAAGATAACGACAAATTAACCTCACATGACTTCTTTGATAATGAAACAATATCCAGAAGTATGGATTCCCACTCTTGGGTTTCACAAAAAAAACTTTTAAAAAGCGTACTGAAGAAAACACAGCAAATTCTTCCTTGGGTGTATTTGGATCAGTGACATCATAAGTGTCACATGAGCTAAACTGATCAGCTAACTGTTAGCAAACATCAGATCCAGGCAGACTTTTGACACATTTCAACATAGATTCTGAAGCATCTGAGTTGTGTTTAGGTAGAATGGGTTCTGCTTTACATGTTTGGGCCAGTGTCTGAATCTGAATCTGATCAACCCCAATGAAAGTCAAAGCTGAAGCAAACCCAGACGATGACAGTAATCACCATTACAACTTTACCTTGCACAAATCTGTTGATATATATATTATTTTCAATATAATATGCATGATTATTTGTCAACCGATCTGTGATAGCCATTAAATTTAATTTGCTTCACAACCCTCTTAAAGTTGGGTCGTTGTTGCTTACTATCTTTTTCTACCTCACTTTTTTCCTTCCATTCAACTTTCTATTAATATGGCTGGATACAGCTGATGACCACTGGATATAGGCACGAGCCTCCTCGCAATTCTACCTCTGCAAATACAAATGAGCCTGAATTCTTTTTCACGACAAACACACTGTTTACAAACACTGCTCACACGTGTTCATCTGTTAGTAACTTACTATAGAATCATTAAACGTAGCTTTTTTAACTCGGTGACAGACGACAAGAGAGAAACGCACACTTTAGCTTACTTGTTTCAGGCGGTGGGATTTATTGTGAAGTCCGCGTCAAACCGAACGAAGACATCTTTGAGTCCCATCCAGTTTGAGTTTTAACACCAAATCCACAAGGTTAAACTATAGCGACACCACGCGGTCTGGATGATTCATAAACCTTTAAGCGCGTTAAATAAGTACATATGATAAAGATTTGTAGGTAGATGATGGTTCTTGTTTCTTTTGCAAACCACTCCGCACATACGTCACCCTTTGTTAAAAACAAAACGGAGCAAAACAATAATAGCTTTCCAAACATCGGGACAGTAGACATTCATATTTTTCGACGTTCATAGCATGGAACATAGGGGCCGCGTGGCCTAATGGATAAGGCGTCTGACTTCGGATCAGAAGATTGCAGGTTCGAGTCCTGCCGCGGTCGCATCTTTTACTTTAGCGTTTGTGTCAAGTTTTTTTATTGATTTAAATAATCCCGAAGCTGCATTTTGAATCCTCCAAGCATTTGATATTAGTGGTAACTGTAGCAGTTATTATATTTATTTTGACATATTGAGCCTGACTTCTGATGTGGACTCAAAGGCGAAGGAAGCCTGGTCGGTCTTGTTTTAGTGCTGCACTTGATCCTCTCACCCCACTGGATTACTTTGCACATCATATTTGCAAATCCGGAGAGAAATGCATTTTCTAAACTATAAATGCTATCTTAAATAATTTGTGGTCATTAAATGTTTTTTGAGGTTGCTTTTCGAGAACCATACTGCTGGCGGGCAGGAGGGGGAGTAGAGAGCCGCAGGGATAAGTGGCACTGCAGTATACAGACTTCTAAAAAACCTGTCTGAGTTTTTCACTACTCTTTAACAATTGCTAGAGTTTTCTATTATTTATGTTCTTTTGGTGGACCATACGTGAATGAATGGTTTTCAATTTCCATTTTACCACCTTTGTAGGGGAGAAAAGAGGAGTTACTAACATGATATGCTAATGTGAGCTTCTCCAATCGTTATGTTCAGTCATAATCTCTTTTCAGAATTACAGAAGTTTGATTTACAGACTTCAGCAGCACTTGATGGCATCCCAATGAGGCAATGCTGTCATTTGAATCTGGTGTGCTGGAGCAGAGGCATATAACACATGAATAGCATTGAGAGTCAACAAATTTGATCTCTAACTTTTATAGCCATTGTCCTGTTGGGTGGTGTTTACATATTTACCTATTATTATATAGCTTCCAGGATTGCCTTGTATTTAGCTCCAGCCATTTTCTTTAACTCTACCCATATTTACTGTCCCAGCAACATGATGCTTCCACCACCAGGCATAGAGATGGTTTGTTGAGTCTCATGTGCATAGTGAGTTTGCCACCAAAAATAGTGTTTCGTTTTTAGGTTTGAATATTTAGTTACAATCTCATCTGATCAGAGTTGTACACTGAACAGATTTTTAGACTGGACAAATACTAATTGTCCAGTTTCTCCAAACTTAACTCTTACAGGATATAAGACAGATCTATTTGTCTTTTTCAGTTTGTCACTCTAACAAGTATTTCCCCCAAAGTGGCAAAACTCTTCTGTTTCCTTTTCTTTAAAGGCTGTGGGACTTGATTTCCGACCTCCAGACAAGCTCTCCTTTAGACTGAGCCTCCTCCAGATTGTGAGTAGCTGCATAATTCACTGCCTATCATTGTCCTCTTAATATGCCAGAGAACATTAAAATAATATATTTTCTCTTTCATCCAGACAATATCTTTGGAATGCTGTGAAGCAGTCACTCTGTTGTGTCTGTGCATGAGAAACAGTAGGCATTGGTTTACCTTCCAACTTGAATGCGTTGAGTCTCGTGGATGCTTCTATGTCATGCTCTTTAAATGTTAATCATGGATTATGTCAGTAAATGGACAGTTCCATTGATTGTTGCTAGCTTAAAACATAACTTCATTTTTATTCATTTGTCCTGTGCCATGCAGGTCTGTGTGTCTGAGATCACAGTAGAGAGATAAACAAATAAGAACATAAGCAAGCAAACAAGTGTATTGAGATCTTAATTACTGGACCTAAATTTATTTTCTGTGAGTTTTAATGACCAAATTATGCCAGATGGATTTCAGCTGAAATAAAGGTTAGAGTTTTACCTACTTGTTGGGCAGTTTAATTTGTCATCTGGCAGGTAGGTACATAGTCTGAAATAGGCATATAAAATAATTACCAAAGATGATTTCGGAGGCATTTGAAATTCAGCATACAATAATAGCTCAAAGTGCATCATAATATTCAAAAGATAAGAATCCCAGTCACATAAGTGAAATACTGTGGCCTATATTGTAAATCTGACTGTTCTTGCTGGAAACTTAACGTGTCATCATTATCTAATGAAGGAAGTGTCATCATTAAAACTGCTCAGAAAAATTCTCTTTTTCTCCTCACACAAATTTGGAGGGAACTTTTCAGTCCAATCTTGGCAATGGATCTTAATGTTAATTTGCCAAAAGAAAAAAAAAAAAAAAACCTCAAACCTCAAAGATCTTGTATTTCTCAAGAGAGCTCATACCTAGTTGCAGCCATTAACTTTTCACAGAACAAAAGCAAACATTGCCTTTAAATAAGTTAAATAATGACAATCATGAGAAATGTTTTAGGACTAAAATTGGGGGCTCATATTTTGGAATCTACAGCTCCACAATTTGTAACAACTGAGTAGTGTCTTAAAAGTCCTTTTTTTATTATTATTATTTTGGTTTTACGTTATAGACCAATGCAAAGTAGTGGATAATTTCAAGAAAAGAATTGTGGTTTTCAGACTTTTTTAATAAATGAAAATCTTACAGCATGGCATGTTCATGTATTTAGCACCCCTAACTCTGATGTTTCTACACAAGCACAACTGTTTGGCTTCAGGCTGCCTAACTAGTAAATAGGAACCACTTCTGTATACTTTATTCTCAAAGTTTTATGAAGGGCTCAGCATTTGTTAGAGAACATTGTGAACAAACTGGACCAAGAAGAACAGAGCAGGGTCGGGATAAGCCGCTGGAAAAGTTTAAATTAAAGGTTAGGTTACAAAGCTGTATCACAAGATACTGTTTTATAGCCGTGTTCAAAGAAGAAAATCTTCTATGAACAGGAATATTTTGTCATACAAAACTGCCCAAAAGAAAGCTAAGAAGTCCCATTTCCAGATTGTTACAAGCTATATAGGGTGCACAGCAAATATGAGGCAGATGGTGCTCTGCTCCAATAAGACTTAAATAAAACTTAAAAGCAAAACATTACGTGTTCAAGAAAACTGTCACAGCATATCACCTGTGTAGACCATTCCCATTGTAAAACCTTGTAGTGACAGCATCATGATTGGAGGACATCTATTTTTTCTCAGGGAGAAGGGCAGAGTTGAGGGGAAGTCATGGAGTTAAATTCAGGGTAGATGATCAATTAGCGAAGCATCTCACAAGTGTAAAGCTTATGTATTCATTTACATTAAGTAAATGAAAAATATTGAAGTCAGTGGTTGTATCGTGACAAAACAGAAAAAGTTCAAAAGGCTTAAATTGTTCAGCAAAAATTAAAACGCAGCTTGGATTCACTTACACAATTCGTGTTTAAGTAGTAGCACAAAAATAATCACGTGAAAATAGCTCGTAGTGGGACATCTATCTACAATTTGAAGATCTTTGCAGAGTTCTTACTCTGTGATTGGTCAATTCGCGGCCCTGGTCCTGGCATGATGTCAGTGCGGGAGCTGGTTGTCAGACAGTAGAGGAAGAGCGCAGGCTGGAGGAGAGACAGAAGCTGGAGGACTGAGGATGGAGAAGGATCTATTAACTCTGCCTGCATGGAAACCAGATGTAAACGCAGAGAAAATCCACCTGGAAGATTCAGCACGACCTCAAATTGAAGACATTTTGGCTCCAGAGTTTTACTCTACTTGCGACACACAGGTCAGAAACGCCTCTGGAAATCGGCAAATCTGCTCGCGTATCCGTACATTATAAATGCATTTAATCTTTCCAGGTTTAACATTTTTCAACGATGATGATGGATGCTTATAACAAATGATCTTTTTTTTTTTTTTTTTTTGTACAACAGCAGACATCGTATTTAAAGGGTGGAAACACCCTTGTGTCTCATTTAAAATAAGAGCGCAGCACAGCGCTAAATGGTCTTTTCAACAACCCTAAAACCCTTGTTGGACAAATCCCCAGAATGTTAAAGGCTTCTAGGACCCCAGGCCTTCTGTTATGTGCAAGATCAATTTGGGATTTTTTTTTTTTTTTTGTAACATGTGTGCGGATTAGTCCTTGTGATGTGAAATAATCTAGTTTTAGAAGTAGGCCAATCACAACTCTCATTAAAAGTAGGGAATTTTTGCCCTCAGGAGCACTAAAGAGCTAACAGATAATTAGAGCATCTTAAAGCCCAGTTCAATTTAGATTGGAAAGATTTTTTGTCATTATTAGGGAAAAAAATTGCAGTTTTTTTTTATTATTCGAACATCCATTCGCCTGGGATGATGTCAGGGTCGCGTTAATGCTTTTCAGATCACGTTATAGAGTGAGGTGAAATACCCTTTTAATGCAAACTTAAGTTAAATCTGAAGCACCATCATGTTGGTTCAAAATTGTAACCTAATAAATAAGAACAAAGCATTACAGAAAGTAGAGTTAAATTAAAACACCAACCTAAAGTGTTGCAATATGCACTAAGTTAACTAGTGAAAACATTTTAAAATAAAGAAAACAATGACAAAGGAGAAGTGTTGCACGTCACAGCCCACCTAGAACATTTACCTGGTATTTTTTTTTTTTTATTGTTAATGATTATGTAAATGAAGATAAGATGCTGTTTTGTAATTTTAATATGTTCTAGACATTAAATACGTCCTCTTTACACTTCGCGATTAGTGTGAAAAACGTCAGCGGGCCTTCGCAGGGGCACGTTCTAACCTATCGCGAGAGAACGGTATAATCGCCTCAAATGCTTGTTAAGGCAGATTATTTTTGTTGTTGTTTATGGTGATGATACAAATCTTTCATCAATTTAAGGTTAAATTAACTGGGGTTGTATAAATATTTCAGGCCTTGTGAAGACGCCTCATCCTCATCGTTATGTCAGAAGATTGCTCAGCATGCCTAAAGTGCAGAGGGGGTTTGTTTCTGTCTTTGGTTATCTAGCTGTATGAGTTTTAAATACCTGTCATAAAGCTAGATAACCGAAAGTAGAAATGACTTCCATCAGCTGTGTGTTGGCCCCTGAGGAAGGCGTGTGTGTGTTTGGGGGGATGTTGCTCCACAGGAAGATTATCATCTGGGAAAGGTAAGAAACATTTGTTGCTGTAAGGATTGTTGTTGATGGATGATAAAATTAAACATAACAAATAAATTTAAAAAAAAAACAAAACCATTTTAACATGCTTCTATTGCGTGTTATTTTTGTATTACAAGTGACAAGTAATTGTGTTCCATAGCAAAAATGCACATCAAATCATGGAGTGTAACTTTATTAAAAAAAATTAGATTTTTTTTTGCCCTCCCCCCCATTATTATATCAGGTAATCTTTCTCTTGCATATGCATTAAACCCAAATATCTTGTATTTCTATGAATTTCTTAGCATTATTTTTAATTGACTGAGGCCTCAAAGCTGACAATTTGACCCTATTTTGGTGTAACCTGTTATCTATTCCCTAAGAACCCAAAAATGAGCTGCCAATCGTCCCAAATTTCAAGAGCCACTTTAATATTTTGACATTTCAAAAGAATTTCAATTTCACATAAAATTAATTATAGAAGGTGATTACTAGTAAATACACCAATTAAAATTGTATTGTTTCAAGCCAGTTTCCATGTTTATTTCTGATCTGTCTGATCTGCTAATTAACATTTTATTTATTCATTCTCTTTTTTTATATTGTCCTTTTCTTCCTTTTAATTCATCTGACAATGTGATGACATGTAAAGATTATTGAGTTTACTGATTAGTTTGGGGTTGTTTGTTGAATCAGCTTGAAAAGTTATCAGGAAAACAGTCACTGACCATGATGGTCAAGTTTGATCAGAATGTGCCAATCAGTGCTTATTTTACTCCTATTAACTTGTAAAATAAAGGCATAAAAAATTACTTTCTTCACCTACTTTGTGGTGTGATTTGCTCACTTTTATGAGCACAGTGGAACCCTTTTTAAGTTTTATTTTTATATTTTTTATTGAAAGTAAGAATCCCCATTCTTAGAAAGTTTAGATTTTTCCCACAGTTCCTAATTTTCTCCAACTCCTTCAATCAGACAAACTTTTTGTGCAAACGTTTTTTAAAACAACACAACTAAACATGACTTACACAGACTATGATACTAAACTACTAATATTATCCTGTTGAGGATTATTCTTTGTCTGCTTCTTACTAAGCTCCAAACAAACTGCATCAAAGAACTTACTGTTTATTTATGCACCAGTGGACAGAAAAAAAATCTACATTTTTGATCTTGATGCATTAAAAATGCATCAAAATGAGTAGGGGTAATGGGTTGTAACCTTGTGATCACCAGTCAGACCTGGTGAGGGCCAATCAAGTGAAAAATAGACCAATTGATTGGTGCTGAAAGGGTAGAGGTGAAGAGACGGTGTCCCTCTAACAAGAGAAGAGATCTCTGTTTAGTTATTTAATTAAATCTCCCCGAAATCTGCCTTTGGCCAGTATGAGATTATTAATGACTTTATCAATAAAATATTATTACTATTATTATTTTTGACTCTTTTCAAACGCATCCAGTTTTTCTACTCTTCCTTTCAAGCTAGTGTTTAGGAGTTATTTATAATTTTACATTTGAATATAAATTAGTTACTTCTAATTGCTACCTGCTCAGAAAGCTAGTCTGCAAGCAGCTGCTTTGCAGATATTGTTAGCTTTTGTAGGAAAGATTGGTTGCTCTTCTGTGATTTTCACACCACACTTGTCCATATTTCCAGAATTTGGAAAATGCAAAATTACTTACAAGAAAAAGCCAGATGTAGGACCCTTTTTTAAGCCAGCTGACCAGCAGCGTCAAACAATAGATGAGGGAGGGGCATCATTGTGTTTTTAAAGGCTATACAGTAAAAAAAAAAAAAAAAAAAACTCTGGTCATGACAGAACTTTCTCTGGTATTTTATGAAAATAACTTTAAAATGAAACAATATGACAAAAAATGTTAGTAGTTTTAAAACATGTTTTTTTTTAACCTTTGGTATTTATTAATTATGGTCACTTGTATCTACCCAGGACACGTTGCCCCACCAGCCTTGTCGGGGCTCATATTGATTTGTCCTTTTCAATACTATTCACATAGCAAGGAAAACACAACCTCAATTATAACTTTGTTTAGATAAAAGAAAAGAAAAGCTAATGCTTTGTCCAAACCTTCCCGAATGTCTAATAAAGCAGCTGACGAGTGAAGCACAAGGTTAAAAAAAAAACACTTGGCGTCTGTGTTTAAAATCTCGAGTTCTTTGGAGCACATTGTGTGTTGGCTCAATGAGAAGGCCAAGGCCGTCCTGCAGGCAGGAGCTGAACTTCTCAACATGGTACTTCAGCTCTATGCATGTTGCATGCACTCAGTTCGGAGAATGCCACTAAAGCCTAAAGAGCTCCAAAGTGAGATGAGTTTTCATTCATTCTGTTAACTAGCTGTTGCTCGCTGTCAACCCGGACTAATTGCTTCGTTTCTTAGTCAGGTATTGGATATGTGAAAAGGCTGTGGCCCAAGTCCTTTCCGGCGCTTTCCTCTGTTATAGGTAGCGTGTGAAGTGTTTTTTATTCCCCCTCTTTAAGAAGGGGAATAAAAAACACTTGGGGCTTATGTATGGAATCAGGTCATCCTTGATTTTTACCTTTGTACCTGTATAATGTAGGAGATTTTTTTTTTTTCTGGGGTTTTTATTGCGGTAGAATACACACTCATGTCCTGAAAACAAACTAGTCTTTGTAGTTGCTCAGAGCTTTAAAAGTGTTCTATAGTATGCACTGCTTGGGAAAATATCAATGTGTTTAATAATGGCCCTTCATTTAAATGCTGTTCACAATTACAATGATTCCCCTGAATGAATAACATTCTCATGTTCCCTTGTCTGTGAACATCAAAATTCCTTAACAGTCATCATCAAGCAAAAACAAGAAGGGGAAAATGGCTGGTCCGAATTTGCCACCTTCTCCAATACCCTCGCCTGTTTTTACCCAGAAGCCCCCGATGCCATCTGTATCGCCAACGGAGACACTCGGCTGTGCCAGGAGACAGACAAAGACCTGGAGCATGGGCATGCTCAGAGGAGCCATCTTGGGAGATGGTTCATCGAGACATCTAAAATGGCTGGGCAGGCACTTGAGGTGAGCTGCATCATGGTTTGCTGTTGGGTACCAGTGATGGTCAGTGGGGCTGGAGGGGGTGACTTATGGGGGGAAGGGAGAGATGAAGAGTTTCCCCCATTTCCTCCACAGTCACACATGGCCTCTCTCTTGTCTGCTGCGGTCTGCTCCTGCTAATTAGCAGTTAAGGGGTGATGTGAGGAAGGGGGGTGAGGATTGGTGGTGGTGGTTGGTGTTGGTTGTGGGGGGTGCTGGGTAGCAACAAAATTAATGAGCTGGCACAGGTTGAAGGAAAGCTGCCATCCTCTCTTGTCATGGTGCTTCTTTATTCCCCAGAGCACACCAAGCAGTTCGGCACGGCGTGTTTCCACCTGATAAATATCGCAGATTAATGCGTGCAACACTGGGTTTTTCCTTAAGAAATTGCAACCTTTCAAAAAACGTCTTTACGTATGTTACTGTGCTGGAAAATTTCTGATGCTAATAAAGCAAATAGGACATACTGGAATCATTTAAGATATAAAAAAAAGCATCTGTGATCAATCATGCTCACTCATTTTCTTAGATTTTTGTTTGCTACACATTTTAAATCATTTATTTTTGAGCATGAAGCTGCATGCTAGTATTCAGTAAAAATGCACTTCTGTTGCAATGGTTGCAGAGTGAATCAAAATTTTTGCACCTGTACAAAGCCACTCCAACTATTTCCCAGTGGATCTTGCACAATATTTCTTTGCCCTTAGATTTAATTTTCAGCTCCTTGCCTTGTAATTGTAACTAAGCGATACAAATACGATTAGAAGAATATGATTAGAAACCTTTTTCAGGATGCAGAAAGCAGACTGTTCTTTCAAATCATTACAGATATCAAGGGCTCAGATTTTTACAAGCATCACGGCTCTAACCTCATGCCCACATACACTTGCAAAGCTCTCGTTATCATGCCGCTTAGCTGGCCTGTAGTGGCTCTGGCAGCAACCCGAGGCGGAAAAGTGAGACACATGAGCGTGTGTGTCCGGGGCCAACATGTGCAGCTGCAAAGCTTGTGTGTTAATGAACAGCGCCATGCATTTTCACATTATCATTCAGCCTCGTACTCTCTCTCACTCTCTCCCTCCCTCAATAGCTGCTCGCCCGACAACACCCCCCATTGCCACCCATTCCCTTCGAAAAGCCTGCTTTCTCACCATTGTGGGAACTGGTGGTGCGGCGGGCCCGGGCTGGGGGGCAGGGTGGGAAAGGCCCTCCAGACTAGACATGAGCAGATGCCTGAGACATTAGACCGTCGTGCGGATCACCAGGGTCGGACGAGGCGCTGAGTTTAATGTGTGGGCAAGTGTATGTGTGTTTGATATGTGTGTGATGGTGATGGGGAAGGGGAAGAGGAAAAGAAAGGGGGGTTAGTCCAGGCCCTGGAGTGCCACCTGACTGTTCATTAGTCTATTCAGTCTACTCTGCATGTCTGAAAAACATGGAGATACAACATTTTCAGCTAAATGAGAGGAATTTCCCAGGAATTACACATGCATTCAGAGATAATATGCATATGAAGTCCTGTCTCTTGATAAAACGTCTTTGGGTTGCAACAATAGCGCAAGGGAACATTATTTGTACAATTTCCTATAAGAATTTGATTGTAATCTTTGCTATGTTTCCCACACTTACATTTCTTTATGTTATATTAACATAATATGTGTGCTGGTGTCAGGTTATAAAAAGATACCATCCAATGTTAAAACTAACAAAAGTTTAACCAATAAAATTAATGTAACCATTTGGCAACATTTTATCTTTGCATTTAACAAATATATCAGAAAAGAAATTACGTAGGTTTACCAGCGAAAAAAAAGACTAGATTTAAATTGATATTTTAAAAGCATAAACTCATTTTGTTTTTGCAAATCATGCTGCGTTTGTGTCATACAAATATATTTTTTTTCAAAATTCATTCAGTTAATTTACTAACTCAAATGCATTTAATTACTCAAATACAGTACATTATTAATCAAATAGTTGATAAATTACAGGATAACACAAATTGAACATTTTAATTTGTTAATAAAACACAGTGAAAACATGCAAGTTAAGACGTGTTAATTATATATATATTTGTATTTACAAGCAAGCTTTGTGGATGCAGACATTTTAGTCGCACACTTTCTCTGGGTCTTAGCTCTTGCTAAGCTAATCAAAGCTGAGATCATTTTTGCTCCAACAAAAAAACTCTCTCAACCACTTGTCATAATTAAAAATTTTACATAATCTTCTCTTATACTCCTGTGTAAGGTATAATTTGCACTCAATGTTTTAAAAAAGCATTAGTGCTGTTGCTATAGTACTTAAAGCTAGATACAAAAAATCCTCCAAAACATAAACTTGTCAACCACAAGTTTATGTTTTGTAAAAGTTAACCAGAACTTAACAAGTGGGTATGTTGACTCACAAACAAGGCAGCATTAGATGAGTAATGATAACAGCTGGGTGAACCAATATTTTAAAGTAAATTATTATCAGAATCTTTAGATAGGATTGTTTAGAAATAAAAGTAGCAACTTTTGCTAAAATGTAATAAAATTTTAATATTTTGAGGACTTTTATATATTGTCCTCCAGGTTTCTTTTTTGTACTCTTTCTTAAAAAAGGTCCAAATAAAATAGTTTGTGATGAAGGCATAAAATGTCAAATAGTAACAAACTTTTTAAATGTACTCCAAGGAAAAGAAAAAATCTTATAAAGTCTTATATTTAATACCCCAAAAAAATCCCACAAGACAGTTGGTGGTACCCTGTATCACTACTGACTCAGATGAAGTCGGGGCTGCGACCAGAGGAGCTGAGTGATGTAACCAGCAGATAATAGTCATTAATGATACCTAACTCTGTTTGTGTTGCTCTACAATGTGGGTGAAGCATGTGTAGCCCACATGTCAACATATTATTTCCTCTAGGGACTAAACTATCTTTATAGCTGTATAGAGTAGCTCAGCTATGATGTACAGTATTACTACTTCAGGCCATTTCAGGAGACAAGAGGAAGGTAGCTAAGAGCACAGCTTTCTCTTTCCTGCTATGTCTGGAAATGCAGGGATACAGAAGGTTGAGTTTAAAACAAGACTGAATACTAATCCCGCAGGGAAAGGTAGAAAGAAGGGAGGCCTAAACAGAAAAAAGATGACAACCATGTTGGAGAGCTATTACATTCAGCAGCTGATAGGAGTAGAAGTATGTGTGTGTTTGTTGGGAGGTTTGCAAAACAGTTTGTTTTCATTTTTGCTAAGGAAGTCTTTAGTCCCTGTTTTTGAGTTGAAAAAATGAGTGACAGATATTTTTATTCATTGGAGTAAAACCAAATTACACCGATAGCAAAAACTCCTCTGTGATATCCTCTTTTTACACTGGCCAACACTGCTTTGTTTTTAATCTGCTCTGCAACAAAGAGTCTTTAAACCAAGACAGTCTGAAATCAGAGCGACTGGGGGAGCGAGGTCAGCAGGTCTGGTAGAGTCAGAAGGATTTAGGGCGTTAACACTTCTGAATCCATCTCTGCGTATACATATCTTTAAATTTGACTTCAAAATGCATATCCCCCTGAAGAAAGTGGCACAAAGGGACACATGATTACCTGGCCTTTCTTCTTCCCTACCTGTGTTATCCATTATTAACTATGTGTTACCTCTTCTTCAATGGATTTTCAGAGCAGTGGAAATTATAATGTATGACATGATGAAGTGACAACAGCCACTGCTCACTATCCATTCTGTGTGGGTGCAGCTGTGTAGCCATAGTAGCGATAAAATGTTAATACCACACAGTTCCTGGGTTACCTTCTCACTATGTGTGTATATATATATATATTTATACCCCACTACATTAAGAATGATTTATCTCTCCACCTGCGACTAGGCCATGATAAAATCTTAATATTAGTTTGTTTCAAGCCATATAGAAGCAGACTGGATTGGTTCACATCAACATTCTGCTTCATAATGCAAATGAGAATCCTAAATTTAGGACTTTCTGCTAGAGGGCAGCAGAAAACTTGTTAATGCTAAAGATATAATGTCATTGACTTAAATTCATTTTATTTAGTGAAATAAACAAAAATGAATTTGTGTGATTTTTTTTAAGCAAAAATGGCTGTTTTTATACACTCACCTCTTTAAATGACACAATGTGTTGGGTTAACAAGGTCAATATTAATTACAAAATGGGTTGTAGCAACTTTTATTTGGCAGGAGCAAAGAGTTGAGGATGGTGACTGTGTGCGAAGAAACTACGTTAATATTAATATAGGCATTAACAGCATCATAGCATTAATGCTGCCCTGCATGCCACTTTGTCACACCAGATGAACATGTTATGATGCCGTTTGTGGATTATAGTCCACCCTTTAAAATAATTTTACCCCACAGCAGGTATCTTTGTAGGGCTGATCCTGGACTTTCTGAGTCTACAGACCCTGAGACTTAGTTTCTACACCTCAATGACTCCAATACTGAGAATTGGGGCACCTCAGGGTTGCATCCTTGGTCTGGTTCTCCACATTCTGTACAATCATGACTGCTTACTACAGCACTCAAGTTTTACTATGAAATTTGCACGCAACTGTTGTAGGCCTCATCTCAGAAAGAACTGAGGTGAAAAACTAACAAAATGAAGTTTCCATAGCAACATTTTCCTGACCACTAAAAAGTATCTTATTGATTTCAGGAGGAAAAGAAGGGAGCTCACACCACTGGGGAGCAGATGTGATGAGGAAAAAAAAGATGTTCAAGTTTAATTTTTGGGGGGTTGAACACCAGCAAGTATCTTAAATGGTGTGTGAACGCTGCCGCTGTTCTAAAACAGGCTCAGATGCTCCATTTCCTCAACACTGGGGGAAACACATCTGCCTCCAAAACTGCTGCAGTCTTTCTACCGTAGCTAAGTGGAAAGTGTTCTAACTCACTGTATCACCATTTGGTTTGATAACTGTTCCGCAGCCGACAGAGCTGCTTTTCCAAAGGTGAGAAAAACAACCTAGAAGGTCATTGGCCTCCCTCTGCCCATCTCAGACATTTCACATCCATTCAACCACATGTTTACTCTGCTTCCCTATGTCCAACCATATAAGTCACTTAAAATGCTCACTGTCAGATTCTCTAACAGTTTTTTCCTACTAAGGGGAATACAAGTGATTGAGTACAGTGCAGTTCTGTAGAGGAGGACCAGAGCAGTTTTCTTGTGCCTGAGACATCCAAGGACAATAAAGTCATTGAATTCAGATTCCTCAAAAATTCTGAGTGCCAAGCTCAAAATATTCAGCTTAATATCAAAGGGATACAATCATAGCATCAACTGAAACAGCATCTAGACAGATCATTTTAACAAAAGATACAGAGTTGTTGAAAATTACAATACTACCCTGCAGTTCAGTTTTAGACTGAATAAATAAACTTTTGTGCGAGGATAGGTCAGGTGTTTTCTCTGAAGTTGCCCCTTCTGTGTCTACTGGCTATTCCCATCTTCGTCAGACCATAAATTGTGTAAGGTGTACTAATATTTTCAAACTTTTCTTTTCAAACTTCAAACTTTGCCATTCAAAGCATGCAGTAATTTCGATGGCCTTGGACTGCTTTTTAATTAAAACCTCAAGGCTTTTCACACAAAAATCCACTGCTGGGCCTGAATTCATCTGCTTGGGTAGAACCAGAAAAAGACGCATCATAAAAAGGTGGAGTGAAATACACGAATCAAACTAAATGTTGTTGAGATGTGTAAATCCTTAGTTTGAAGCTAAATGGTACTTTTAGTAAAATTCTAAGCATAGGAAAAAATATGGAGCAGAATAAATATATGATTAATATTAAGTATGTAGTAATTAAAACAAAGAATACAAGTGAATAAGACCCCAAATTATTTTTTCATGCTGCATTTAACAGAATGTTAACATGGCAGAGTCCAGAAATTTGCCCATAAATGGCTGATCCGGGGTATATTAAATTTGGTAATTGCATTTATGTATTCATATATTTCTTGTCACATTTTCCATCAATTGCAAAGTAGAAAACTGTACCTTTTAGAGCATTTAGAGGAAAAACAGGATTAAATGGAGTCAAGAAATTGGAACAGTTTAGAACAGAAGGGTAGCGGATATAAGATTAACAGATATGTGGAAAAAGAAATTTAAATTAATCTTTTTAAGGCCACTAAAAGTGGACAATTATACAACACAAGAAGGGAAATGACAGGAAGGAGTCAAGTGTAGAGGATAAAGAAGATGAAGACAGCTTCAGGGCAGATTAGCAGTGTAGTAGTAAATGACAGTCTGTTGATGAGTAGCCATTTAGTTTTCTCTGCTTTGAATCTTGTTAGTGTTAATTGGACTGAGTCTATCACCTAAACAGAAGGACTTGGACGAAACCATCACTTGGCCATATGGCCAACAGCATGTAATGAAAAGCTGCCAAATGAGAGATTACCTTCACAGTGACATGAGTAATCACAGTGAATTTACTCATGATAACAGCAAATCCATACTGTTACTGAGGAATTATATCTTAGCTCTGTAAATGTAAATGATTGGTTTTATCACTGGCTAAATGAACATTGTTTGGATACATATCTAGCAGTAACAATAAAGATTGTGCCACATGCTGTTTGTACAAATGGTTAGTCCTTAGATGAGTCTGCTTAGGTTAGGATTTTAAACTCAAGAGGAACCACACCATTGACCTGGTGTTTTCAGAATGAAATATGTTCTAATCAGCCTTTTAGGAATACTCGCTCCTTCTAATATCGAGAATTTCCCATAAAAATACATCATTTACTGAGTACGACTTCAAAAAGTAGAAAAGTAATTTGAAAGAATTCAATTAATCTACAGAATCTGAGAAATGAATGTTAAATCCATTGCCCCAAGCCTCTTATATAAAGGTCCAATTAAGATTTCTATACAAGCTCAAAGTTTTTAAGGACATTATAATGAGCAAATCTCTCTTGCAAAATTGCACTCACTCTAGGGAATTTAATACAAATTAAACTGCCAATTATGAAAAATAAAATAATAACATACTTCCAAACTGTATAACCTTAAGAGAAAAATTAAGCAAATTAAATTTGAGTAATTTAATGGTTTTGTAAGAAGATCTACCTGTTAAGAGTTTTTGCAATACAAAAATTGCATGCATCTTTCACACGAGCAAAGAAATTGTAACTAGATTTGCAGAAGGGAACCTAAAATTTGTATATTGATTGTGTTCTACTTGACTTATATTTGCAACGTGGTTCTTTTGTCTTTTTTTGTTCGTCTGTGACCCCTATTTTATTGTCTTTGAGCTACTGGCCTGAGTTTTATTGACACTTAAAACATTAAGACAGCCGAAACATGCATAACTTGATCATTTATTTCTAAACGACAATCTCACTACCTGACACAGCAGTACAAAAAGTTTTAAGACACAATTTTGTTGATGTTAATTAAGGTGCAAATGGTGCTCCCTAACATAATGGCATCGCGGGTAGAGAGTCACATTAACAACAACTTCCGGTCTCACCCTTTATGATTTTGGGTTTTATTTTCAGTGCTAATATTATTTCTCCCAAAGTTTTTAAGGCAGTTCACTTTGATTATGTTGTTTATTGACAGGGCAGAAAATGTTTCACAAGGCACACAGTGAAAGAGTAGTACAGATGATGTGGCTTATTATTTCCCTGAGGATGTTTCTCCATAATTACCGCGGTGGTTCTTGGTGGTCGTGTGGATGTGTCTGTGTGTGCCTGCCCTACTTTGTAGATCCAATGCAAGAGATTGCTAAAATGAAGCCAGGAAAATATGAAATATGTGTTTTTCATGTCATCATTATGCTGTGTTCATCTTCTCAGAGCACCCTGATGAATTTGAAGTGTATTTTGGCTTAAATTTAGAAATAAAATACTGTACAACTACTTCCACTATGCTCACCCGCTGCTATTGACCATTGACATTTTGAAAAATACCATATAAATGTTTTTTTTTCTTCTTCTTGTTTTTTTTTTTTTTTTGTCTGGAGAACCTTTGAAAGAAATCTATAAAAGTGGAAAAGTGTCAAGCAGGTACTGCAATCACCTCATTATTTCTTCTGAGCTTTGAAGAGAGATGGAATTCCAGAAAGCAGGACAGGTAAGGAGGCAATTTTGTTTTCACATACTATTTGCCCAGCTAATGAATTCTGACCTTTTGAATGTTTACTTATTACTTTTCCAGGGTGGAGCTCAATGTTTAACAAAGAGAGGATGGTATACAGAGAAAAATGTAGAAAGGCTAAAACGTATTATTGCTGAGAAGTGTTATTTTTGTCTTCTTAGATTTTAATGTAATTACTATTTTTTTTCCTTTCATAGACATTTCTTCATTGTCAAGTTTAAAAACTTGACAAATCTTATAGATAAGTCCTTATAGGATTCCCCCACCATATATTATGTGCTTATTGGAAATACGTTACTATATAAATTAATTCTAAGGGATTGTGATCCCTTAGAAAGAGAAAATAATAATAAAATAATAATGCTAATAATAACAATAAAAAATCTTTAGAGGAAATTTTAAAAATTATCACCAGACCATCTTGACTTAACACAGATTAGGGTGACCATATTTCGATTTCATAAAAAAAAGGACATTTGTCCTTAAACAAATAAGTACGCATTTCTTGCATACTTAAAGACTTTTGACATGAACATATTTATGTGGTTAGAAATAATACTTATTTAACAAACTTCAGTTAAGATTTCACAAGTAAACAAGTACAAAAAGTACTTTAAAATCTCTATAAATAAATAATAGACATAATTACTCTGGATCCATGATATATTAGTATCAGCATTATCTGCCGATGTTGGTAATTTTTTAATACATTGGATCGAAATTAACAAGCAATCTTTACATATGGCCATTTGTCATCTGGTTCAGGTGGGGAAGGGTTGGCCGTGTGGTATTTGTTCAGTCATGTGACCAGAGGGGCTACAAAATCTCTGCTGGAAACATGACTTGCATGTAACGCTACTCACCTTAATGCCAGAAGACGGCAAATGTATCTCATTACGAAGGAAAATGACAAATAGTAAGACTGAGTGACTTGCATGAGTAACTTTAATCTGGATTGGAAATAGTAACTTCTGATTGGAAAATGTGGTCATATTAGAGTTAAACATTACTAGCATTACTGGACACGCCCCAAAGAAATTCTAGCTGCAACTTAAGCAAAACATGACTCAGCACAGTATTTACTCAGTTGTGCTTATTATACATGGTACACTGTAAAACTTTTATAAGTAGTCATTTAGAATGTTGTATTTTTACTTTAACTTAATAATAAAGTGTTATTTTGTGTTGATGTATCATATAAATTCCCAGTTAGAATACTCTTATATTGTTCTGTTTCCATACCAGGGGACAACTGGTCACAAAAACTCTGTCATATGATTTACTAATCTGTAAACATGATCAAACAGTTTATAAATGTGTATTTGATTACTAATTAGCCCTTGCTGGCAAACTAAAAGAATATGGAACATCTGGACAAAACTCATTAAGCAATGCCCACTCTGGGGAATTTAATCTAAATGAAACTGTTAAACACAAACTGGTCAGAAAGAGATGAAAACCTTTTGGATCCAATCTGTTTATGTGTAAGCAACAGTTTACTAAAATATTAATGCATAAAGCAGGAATTATCTTTTTTTTGTCAGAGATTGCAGTGTAATTAAAATGTATTTCATTATGACATATTTTTTTGTTTCTTCAGTACAAGTTAAGTCACAGACAGCAAAATTATACAGCCAAACTACATGGGTGGGCAGTAGCCATTAATATTAGAGTCCAGTACTTTAAACAATATTAGTGCGCACTGCACCGCTCCAGTTCAGTGCAATATATGGCACGGTGTGAAACTGGCAAGACCGGATCATGCTGAGTTCAGCCTACTTTACTTAGCCAACTCTGAGCCCCGCCATCTGCTATGTTCTGTCACTCTAATGGAGAGGCCCATTACCTTGTGTTCCTTTAGCACTGACCTGTTCATATAAGCCTTTTTTTTTTGTTTGTTTTAATGACAGATGTGGCTCATAGTTGAAGTTGTTCTCAAAAATACTTATATCCTTTGTTTTATTTGGCGGGGAGGATCAGGAGTGTTCACACTTTTTGTCAAGTTACCACCACAAACTTCTCTCTTATTTTGTTAGGACTCTGTTCAATCAACCAACACAAATAAATTTTAATGTATACATTTATAAATTTAAATAATACATGGTTTTCAAACATTTTATAAAATGTGTATGTTTTCAGCCCTGAGTCAACATTGCTGAAATTTTAACTTTTCACATCAAAAGACTTATATTTTTGCAAAATTTCCTTTCGAATTAGATTGACAAAGTCCACACTTTGATTCTGCAACATGTTTTGATTTTGACCATTGCTTGGTAGCTCTATCTCGAGGTTAAAGGTCGTTGTCAATAAGGAAGGTACACTTCCTTTTCAGTGCTTTCTGCCCCAGAGACTGGTTTTATTCCAGGATTTTATGGCAATCTTATTTGTGACCAGCTTACATACCTCAAAGACCTCATTACATAAGATGAATCTTCAAATTATATGAAATGAAAGTTATTTTCCATGCAAAATGAAAAAGGTCAGCAATAAAAGAGGGGTTTTAGAAAGGCAACTGGTTGTAATTAATATTTTTGGGGTATACAAGGAAAAGGGATTTATTAGAAAATCATGCCATGATTTTCAATTTTTTGGAAAGAAGAATATTGTATCTTCTTTACACAATTCTGTAGTACTTTCTGTTGGTGTTGAAGTTTATTTTAACATGACAACATATTAATTAAAAGCATAAAAGGTGTAAATACTGATGTCACACACTTTGTTCCTATAATGACTTTTGCCAAGTTTGTCTTCATTTAACATTCTAAGCTCAGCATGCTGGCCAGTGTACAACATATATCAAGTTATCATGGCATATAGCAGTACGGTAAGCAGGTGTATACCATTTATTTATTTATTTTTACTCCCAAGGAACCCTAACTGTTTGATGCTAGATCAAGCACGAGTTAGACAGCCTGCTAGGCACACATGTGGGTGTCAGTGGAAGGAGAGACAAAGAGAAAGGGAGCTGCTCTAGGAGCTTTCGCCTAAAAACTCGTTAATCCCAATTTAGCTGTCATAGGGATGAGGTAGGTGTGAGTTTGTATGACTGTGAGTTTTAGTCAGACACAGAAACAAAAAGCGGAGAAAAAAAGAACAAAAAAACAATCCTTGCAGTCTAAGACCCCTGAGATTTCTGCTGTCACAGCTACCAGCCAATTAGTTTGACATTTAATGAAAAGTTAATTTTCTAGGTCTTGGTGCGTGTTTTGAGTTGGGGCATAAAGGATTTTAAGAATTTGTTAGAACAAAATAACAAAGAAAATTTACATGGTAACCTCACTTTACCATACATTAAACTTGCATTTAATTATTAAATCAGTTTATTAATTAAGACTAAGTTTTTATTTATTTTAATTAACTTGATTTTTGTTATAATGCCGAGACATGATAAAAGAAAATGAAGGCCTCAAACATTTTGTATTTTACTATGCAACTTTGCAGAAACAAATACTTGCTCCAAAGTCAAATACCAAGCACATTTAAGAGAGAGCAAAGATTTTTTTCTTGCAATTCCTCCAAACTCGTATCTACATACTTGCACAGTGTCTCTTTCCAAATTGAACTGACATGACTTGTAACCATCTGCGATATAATTCTTGGGTGTTTTTGCAATAACCACACAAAGTAACCTCAGGGTGAGATCCTAGAGGGATCAGATTTTGTGAATAAATTTTGACTGTAAAATAATAGAGAAATTATTTGGACGCAGTCCTATGTCCATCAGCAGCTGTTTTTGTTGTTTTTTTTTTGTTTGTTTGTTATTGCAAATTGTCTTTCTTGGCAGTAAATATTCTAACTCTGGTTTATACTAACTGAGAAACATAAATGTTACTGCAGTTGCATGCGAGGGATAATGATAACTTTGAATTTATCATAAAATATGCTGCTCTAATTGAGCTGTCTGCTTATCAAAGTAAAAAGCGTATATATAAAAAGATTGATCTTAGTTTACCATCTTATGCTTGTTACTGTGAAACGGTGGTGTTGGAGGTAATAATACAGGTCTGCTAAAAGCTTTCACTTTCCAACACTCTTTCTCTAAATTGCTTCAGCATTCTTCTTAATTATATCTCTTGTACTTCTGAGTGCAGCTGTAGTATAAAATATAATGTTTAGAGTGAGGTCTATTTTATTTTAACCCCCAACACAGCTTCTTGACTTGCCATGTATGTGGGGGTGTCTAACACAACCAGAAATTTCTTCAAGGACTCCTGAGTCTTCTATTGAGGTATTTAGTTTTCATTTTGCATCAATGGAATACTTATTCCCATGTCAATGTTACACAAATTATCAGTAATTTAGAATGACCAGAATTAAATATTATTGACCCTTAACTCTTTAAAATCATGTTTAGTGGTCTGACTATCAACTGTTTATCTATATAAAAGAGAATTTGGCACACTGTTCTGTAAGAACACTGCTAAACTTGAAAGCCCAGCTAGATATTAATAATCTCATGGAAATGAAGGATGATTAAGAGCTGATATAATTTATTGGCAATACAAGCATGGCAGGTGTGACCTGAGTAGCTAATTAGCAATTCTCAGTAGTGCAATATGGAGAGCGTCTTCAGCAGTGGTAACAACTCCCCGTATTGACAGATGTTTTAGTGTTACATCTTAACCAGTGCCAGCTTTTCAAGGCAGGTGATACACAGCAGACATTTTACATCTGTAGACTATCGTTGCAAAAAGCCATCCTGACCAGTCCAAGTGATTCATCAGTAATGCTTGAATTCATCCAGCTAGACTTGTGTACACTGATGGATATGTGACAGATAGAGTGGTAGGAAACTTAGCACTTTGCTTCGGGACAGGTTGATATGTGATGAAGAAAGTTTGAATGAGACTCATAACCTGCAAAGCATAAGACATCTATTTTCCCACTCAGTAACACTTATCCTGCCTTGGACAAAAAAATTGACTCAAGCCAATCCCAACAGTTCAAACAGATGTGATTCCTAAAAGGGTAAAAAAATTTTATGTGTTCTGGTGCACATGATACAGGATGAGCTGAATACAGTTTTTTGCAATCAAAATCATAGATTTGGTGGTGTTACTTTAAAAATATTTGCTAAGAATTTTGTGATATTTTTGCTTATTTATGTGTGACTTTTTGTAACTCGACATAAGGACTATAACTTGATGTCAAGTAAGATTGAGGCAAGAGAGTGGGAGAAGTAAGAAATACTGTTACCTGCAGGTGGGAGATTTACATTGAAGCCCAGTGTTTTTGACAATATTTTAGGAAAATTTGCCAAAAATGCACAATTATGCATGAAAAATGCAGATATCTGTTGGTTTTGCCATAATTGTAAAATTGCAAAAAAAAAAAAAACTGGACAGACTTCATAATGCATAGTAACATGACAAGTATATTATATAATGATGACATGTGAAATATTTTCCTAAAGACGTTTTACATGTGGAAATTGCATTTTGTAGTAATATGATAAATTTATGTTTCTTATGTGTTTGACATCTTTTGCATTGTGTAGCATGTGAAAAATATGTGGAGCACCTTCAAATGTTTCACACTTGAAAATGGTACGACATAGAACAAGTGGAACACAATTCTGAAAAGTTCTAAATGTAAAACATTTTCCTTAAGAGAGTAATATTTGTGGAAGTCAATTTGTTCATGTGAAGCCCAAGTGGAAAAGATTTCACAAATGACATATTTTTATTTTACATGTAGGAAGATGTATTCCCAATGATAAATTTTCACATGATGCTGTTTTTGAGCAAAGTAACAAGTACAGCATGTGAGCCTCAAACCAAACTGATTAGGTCGTTCAGGCTCACAGAGAAACCATAACACATGACAGAAGAAAAAAAAATTCCATTAGCATAAGATTCGTACTTTCGAACAGGTGTTGTGTGAACCACATTTCAATTTGTCTTTGTCGAGTGTTTCACTATCCCTTAGCACTTTGTGATCCCAGATGTATGTATCTTTCTTGTGCACAGCTTAAATCCTAAGAACCCATTACCTGCTTCTTCAATTATTATTTTTTTACTTATTTTAACTCCTTTGCAGTGAACCCAACTTAATTCTGCCTTTCATTACTCAAACCCACTTTATCCTTCTCTTTTGTTTGAATTCATTTGCGTCTCTAGAGCTGAATAGTCAGCAGTTCAACTAATAATTCCATCACTCATTAAATATTAACAGAATTAAACCAGGTCCTGAGTTGTAAAAAGTGATAACAGAGTGGAGCATGGTGGCTCTGGGGTTGTGTAATGAAAATTTAATATTTCTCTAATAGTGTTTTGACTGATTTATTCATTATTCTACAATGACAGCAGAAAATCTCAGGAGTTGGTAATTAGCTTGCTACTCATATAATAATTATTCTTTTCCTTTGTTCCTGTTTTAGTGTCTCTCCCCTCTATAAAATGTGATAATTCACCACATCATTCTTACTTTGGGAAAATTAATGTCCCTGCAGCATCTGTGGTTTTTGGCAAGCTTATCGCCATGTGCATTCATAACCAGCCAGCCAATTCTCTCCAAACTGAAGGCCTGGATACAAAGTCCCTGAAACTGTACACTTTCCCATAGCAAGCACTGCCAGAGGTTTAGAACTCATCCAGTCTTATTAAGGTGAGGCTGGCTGAAAATCAAAATATAAATATGGAGCCAGAGCTCAACAAATCTCTTCAGCAGTTCTGACACTGTAAAAATCTGCTTTTTGTAGCAGGGATAAATACATTTTAATACTGGATAGTTGATTTTTACATACCTAATTTTGCAATGTCAGAAGGGCGTGCCATAGTCGATAAACAAATCCAAGATTGATTTATTAACTGAGAATTGAGAATAGATCAATTTACCTCCTAAGATTTATTTTGCACTTGCAACATCCTATTGAGTTTTACCAGCAAAGCCACAGGTTTTACACACAGTTGCACAGTTGGTGACACATCCTGAGTTCAGGCAGAGAATTTAAGGAGACCAGAGTACTACAGCAAAGCTTTAGAGAAGTTTTAGCACTCTTCCTCTTAGAATAAACATCAAGTTAAGCAGTCCTAGCAGGTGTGTGAGTGGTCATTGTCATCCACATAGTGGGTGGTCACTGGGTATATATAGTAATGCCTAACCTCATGCATTCACTCTAAATAAGCTTTGCAGAATTGGACTTCTGCCACAATTCAGTCTGGTTTTGAATGTCAAAATTTAGCTGATTAGTCTTTGACTTTGCATGATCCATCGTAACTTTTATAGTACTTGGTGATTTTAAAGCAATATTTTAATTCTGAACAAAATCAGGCCTGAAACTGACAATAAACACTGTTTATTTGTCAGTGTTTTTAAGAGGTCTTTCTTTGGGTTCTATCTTGGTGTGCTTCTTGGACTGCAAAATCAGAAGCAGATCAGTCGATCGCTAATTAAACATTCTGATATTTACTCTGATTTGCTGATATATTCAACATGTTCTCAATTTGGAAAGTTTTCCAGAAGGTCTGTGTACATATTTAGAAAACACAACGCACACTTTACTGCAAATAAATTCAGCATGCTTGTTCTCTTCATGCTGCTTTCTTATGCTTTAATCAACTGACTTGCCATCCTATAACAACAAGTAGATTTGTGGAAACTTTTTTATTATGGTAACTATTATCAGACTATCAAAACAACAAGATCAGAAAGAAACACATTTTCCAGTCATCTGTCAAAATGAATGCCACATGAAATTACTAACAGGACGGCACATTACTAGAAAATCTTGTATTGGCCATTTTCCTGGTAAATATTGCAATGATATGTCAAGTGTGATGAATGCTTATTTTTTTCTTTCCTCTCTTTTTCATCTGTGGGCAATGTAAGCATCTGCTGTCATGAGTCTCTGTCCACCTGGTTACACATTACATTAGAATGTAAATTGCAAGTTAATGACTTTTACAATAAATTAGCCAACATTTTTTACACTTCAACCAGTCCTTTGTGATAAGCTGAAAAAAATGAATTATCACTGGCAATCACTAGGACTCGTATCAAAACAATCCTCCTGCATTTTCAGATGTTGAGAAACACGACTCCATCCGAGGTAAAAGCATGTAGAGGTGACCTGAGGATTTCTTGATTTTTGAAATCTTCAAACTAAAGAGAGCTGTCAAGTCAATGTGCACTTATCCAGATATCTATCCCTCCACCAAGGCAGGAGAAAAATAGAGTGCCGATCTTAATCCAACATTGGTGAATTTTGCAAAGAACTTTTGTATGTCAGTCTCTGGTTGCGAAAGGCCTTCTTCTGCTTCTGAGGAGGCTCTTCATTCTATAAACATTTCATGTCCGGACTGAATTATAGTGAGGTTCTTTTTAGTCCATGACTTGAATTAAGATTGGCTCAAAAATGTTTCATGTAGATTTAAATATTTTTGTGATTCTACCAATCTTACCCAGTTTGCCAGTTTAGCAACTGGCCCAAATCTTGAAAGCCCTGAAAAGTCTACCTTGATTGGCTTATTCTGTCCAACTAAATGTTTCTTCATAAACTGTCATCTCTGGATGTATCTGTCAATGACTTGCGTGACCACTGTTTTAAGGAACACTAAGAGGACATATCATTATTTGTCAAACTACAACTGGAGGAAAATAAGATTGATGTCTGACTAAGGAGATTTTGGAGAAAAATCACTGGTTTTTACCTTTGGCTGGTATATATCATTCATGAGTTGAATCTGTCTTGGGCCAACGCTTGGAGATCAGGTTCTGCCACTGACTGGAGAATTTTATATTGCAGTGATTTATAATAATTTGGGTAAATTACCACAAAGGCTAACGGGTAACTGAGGCCTTGTACATTTTATAAGAGTAAAATAGTTAAATTAAATGACATGATCATGCCATAAAATTGTTCCTAACAATATGACTAATTTTATACTTAAACAGGCAACTACAAAACCATCAAGGAGACAAATGCAGCTAAATCATTCTCAGAGCAAAATGAAACCTAAAATTGTCAGATGTTCATTCTGGTCTGCATAAATGTATTCCTTGCTTTCTCAAGCTGTTATAAAAGACAGATGCTTTCCTAATAGCAGAAATACATACTAATGAGGATGATATTACTTACAGCTTGGGGTCTAACAGCGTATAATTATTGAAAACATAACTTCGCCTTGGCCTTCACAAAGAATCAATGAATATGGAATGGCATATTGGAAAGAGAATGTCAACCCTGTTGAGTGAAAAGTGGAGGAGCAGTGGATCTTATAGAGCTAGGTCACTGAAAGATTGAATAATAACACACTAAAAATAATAAAAAATACTGAATATCTAGATTCATTTTATCTCCGCTTGTAGATATCAAATAAAGCAAAAATTATATGGATATCAATATGTGTGTATGTGCAATAATTAATGGATTTCTGTTTTTTTCCCCTCTTTGAAAAAACAAGGGGAAACCTATTAGGGTTTAGATACCCTAATATGCTCCAAAAAAGAACCTCTGCTTACAACGGTGAATCTCTATAAATATTATTTTTACAGATTTTCTTTTATGTAGTTATTTGTTAGTAATTCAGGTAAAAGTGAAACTTTGCGCATATTACAAATAAATCTGCATACCACTGCAAAGTGGTATGCAGATTTATTTCTCTTAATTTTAGCAATAATGACTGGCAGCTAATGAAAACTTACCATTTTGCCTTTTCAGAAAATTATTTTCCTTCACATTCATGGGAAAGACTGTTGGTTTGACAGTTCAAAGGTCACTGCTAAAGAACACTGTGTTCAAACAAAATGATGGAACGATGTATGGAAGGACAAAGTCTTGCATGAGCAATAAGAAAAACAGCCTTGAAGGAATTGTGAAGTCCGTTCAAAAGACTGGAGATTCAAAAAGAGTGAACAGTACTTGAGGTCAGGGCTTAAAGAGCAGCTTCAAGGAGAGACTTCAAAAACACGGGCTACTGCTGCTGCATTTCTTGTAATATGCATCTCCTGAATAAGGCAATGTCAGAAGAATAGTACATACACTAAGAAGAAAGGGACTGCTCTTTGCCATCTGCTGCTGTTGTTTCACTTTGTTTGTTCAAGTCCCAAGTCAGTGCAGTCATGTTCCAGGAAGATTTACAGCGATGCCTGGGACATGCTGATTCCATTTTCCAGCTGGACATTGCACCTTTCCAATCTGCCAAAAGTACCACTACCTTCTTTAATGACCTTTGTATCATTACATTTGATTGTGCCAGCAAAAAAGCCTGACATAATCTCCACAGAGAATCTATGGAGCACTGTCAAGACAAAAAAAGGGACACTAGAGCCAACAGTGCAGTGAAGCTGAAAGTCAATTGTAAAGTAACCTGAGTTTCCTATCACCTCAGTGGAGCCACAGGATTATGGCCACAATGTCATGCCACATTGATCCAGGTTATTTATTCAAAAAATTGCATGTACTGAGAGCATAATATACTGTATAGAAAATAAATCGTCTTCTATTTAACTATATTCAAATTACCTGGGAATTGCTGTATTTTGCCTTTCATTAAAATAATCTCACAATTTAACAGAAATACAATTCAAACCAGAGGTTTTTTATATCCACTGAATAAAAAGACACCTTTTTTCCTCACTGTGAAGTTAAAATAGACCAAGCTTTTCTTATTTTAAGTAAGTCAGAATTACCAAGATAATTTCTATTTGCCAACTACCACGATAAGAAAGAAAAATGTCAGATTTTTTTAATAATGTCTTTAAAATCAGAAGTTCACATATATTTCTTCAGTACTTGGTGGCATTGCCGTTAAACTTATTTCTTGGAGCAAATAATTTTGAGATCTTTCCAAAACCTTTACTTATATAGTCGACTGGATTTTTGGCCCATTCCTCTTCACAGAATTGGCACAGTTGAGGGAAGTTTGTAAGCCGCCTTACTGAAACATCTATTCAGATCCGCCCACAAACAATTCTATACAACTCCGATCAGGACTTTGTGGCTGCCACTTTAAAACATTGACTTTGTTTTTCTTAAGCCATTGTGGCATAAAGCCAAAAGTAGCTTTATGGTAATTATACCCCATTCCTCATAGTTCGGGTGCTATTTGTCTCTGTGCATTTGCAAACTGCAATGTTGATTTTTTTATTTATTTACTTATTTATTTTAATAACGGCTGGAGTAAACGCTTCCTCACAGCTGAGTGGTGTTTTAGCCTACAGGACACGTTTCACTGTGAATAATGACACTGTCTTGCCAGCTTCAGCCAGCATCTTCACGAGGTTTTTGACTTTTGTTCGAGGTTTGATTTGCACATTTTGGACCACTTCCACCTCTGGCCCACAGAACCAGTCTCCTTTCCCAGCAGTATGATGACTGGACATTCCCACCTAGCCTATTCTATAATTGTCTGAACAGACGGACATAGTTCCTTTAAGCATCTGAAAAGCCTTGTGCAGCTCCACTGTCAAGTGTGCTTTCAATGAACTCAAATGCCAAGACATACATTTCACTTTTTTTAATTACCTAACCTAAACTTTCTTTTCAATATTACAATCATACTTCAATATACCTGTGCAAAGTGTGAATGTATGTAAAAGAATCACTTAAATCTTTGAAAAACAATCAAGATGTTGAATCATATACAAGTATGGGCATAAAGTTAAAAATGTGTTTTATGGTATTTTTTAATGCTTTAAAGACTGTTGTTTATCACAGAGCCGTTGCTGTTGATGCAAATATTGTCCAATATTCACAAAGTATGCAGGTAAAGCAGTTTAGTCTTGGTCTGTATTTTCACTGTACTACTTCCAACAACATTTCAGCAATGACCAATGATCTTTAATGCAAGAAATTCTATTTGGAACATAGCAAATCCATTTTGAACATAGATTTTAGGGGAGATACTACAGTAAGGCTCTTATGGGAAAAAACTGCTATTTAACCACTGACAAAGGGGGTGATGGAAGAGTACTGGCTTCCACACATGGGTCAGTGAGCAATGAATTTTAGAAAACTGCCTAGACTACAATATTTTTTCCACCAAAGCACTTTTAGTGTTTTGTCCTGCCTGCAGTAGCAACTGAAAACTATTTGTTTCGACCTGTCGTCACAGAGCGAAACTACTTCAAAACTACAGTAGAATCCTCAAGCAGGGAGAAGAGAAAAAAAAAAATAACTTTAAAACTTTACCAAAGATTTCAACTTGGTTTTAAAACAAATCATAGTCTGATTCTAATTTTAAGTTTCCTTTGAAGGTGTACATTCCATTATATCTAGTGTAAATCTAGAGTAGCCTAGTCAAAGTCCAGACTGGAATTTGATTCAAATGTCGTGGAAGACCTTTAAGCATTTGTATGGCTAAAAATGAACAGCTTTATTTTTTTTTCTTTTTGTAACTATCTTAGGAGAGAATTGCAGACCAATTATGATATTTTGTGTCAACAAAATTCCTAGAGAAATTGCAAAACTATTAGTATCACCTGGTGCTAAATACAGTTTTAACAGTTACAATGATTTTATGTGTCAGAGCCCACTTCTGTCCTCTATGACTCTATGCATGTTCTTAGTGAGTCAGAAGCTTGATTCAAATATGTTATTTTATACAATTAAATCAATTAAACTAGTTGTGGTACTTTAAGTAGTCTGGCTTATGGAACTTTTCCAACCTGACCTCTTATAACTCAAGCGCAAACTTACAGAAGCATACAGTTGCACATCCCACAATGCAAGCAGATAACTGGGCAAATATGCCAAAAAAAACAACAACAAAAAAAAAAACAAGTGAAATGTAAAGGCACATTTAAGTAGCGTTTTTCTTTTTTGGCTTAAATTAAACAATGTTGTAATTTGCCATAAAAGCAAAGAAAGCAATGTAAAGAATGTCTCTCCTACTAAATAGTATTGAAAAATAAACACTATAAAGAAAAAAAAAAGTATCTTGATGCTTTTTGTACAGTGGCTGTCAAACATCTACACATTGTGGTTAAAATGCCAGTTGTAGGGGTTTGTGATGCAGAACATGGCATGATAAATATTTCAAAACTTTTACAAAACTGGGTTTCTGAAAATGTATGTGGAATTGCTATTTAAGTGTGCTAATTCAGATGAAAAACAAGCATTTGTGTTAGAGGAAAGAAAGTAAAACAAAAATGACCAACTGGTTGCAAAAGAGTTCACGTTCTTAAACTAATACTTTGTTGAAGAAGCTTCTGACTGAATTTCAGCTCTCAAACTTACTTGATAGGAGATTGTCATTTTTCCATATCTTGATGTTGAAAAAATTTACTTGCATGCAGTTCTGAGTTTATTTTTCACTTCCTGGATGCGTCATCAGTGTAACTTTGTTGTAGTTTTGGTAAAATGTTTTGCTTTTTGTGGAAGTTCAGCTAACTTTGTATCATATGACAGGCTCTATTTGAAATGTTCTTCCTCTAAAGCCAGGGTGTTATTTATTTATATATGTATTTATTTATTTGATGAACTTAAATATGTAAGTGGGATAAACAAATAAAAAACTGAATAAAGTTGTATGGGACAGAAATCTGTTTCACAGCATCTTTTACAGCTTTACCAAATGTCATTTCTATTTTTCTTCCACAGACTGTCTTTTACAATGTGCCAGACATGAACTTAATAGTCTTTAACGCTACTTTTTAAGAAAATACGAATTCTTACTGTGACTTTATAGTCACAGTCAAAGTGCTTTTTGTATATCCCAATAATTTACAATTTGACAAGTCCACATAAGCATGTAACAACTAAAGAAGGAAACAAAATACGTTGAAACCAATGAATGAAGTTGAGACACTATAACTTCCTTCCCTTTTATTACTGTGGTGTATGTATATAAGTTGGAAAATACAATGAAGTACAAATCATATTTTTACAAAAATATTTCTGAAAATCTGTCCTATCTTTGCAATTTTAACCTTATTCCACTTCTACTGTAAGTTGTAGAAAAAGAAGTTGCATGCAAGTATTTCAGTAAGTTTTCCTGGTATTTCATGAGGAATTCCCTGAGGATATAAAACTGTAGCTCTGCCACTATGTGTTTCAGTATTTCTGTGGTAAGCACTTCAGTTTGATGTTTTTGAGTCTGATTTACAGATATCTCTGCTCAAAAAGTGCAATATTTGACACAAAGCATGGAACTTTGACAATGCAAACTTGTTCATTAAAGCTGCAGCATGTAACTTTTATTATTATTTTTACATATTGAAACTAAGATTATCTTGTGACAGTATGGTGCGAGATAAATAATCTGTGGAAAAAATCGAGCACCTCTGCCTTCTCTCAGTACTCCCAGTGCTAACTGGAAACAACCAATCAGAGCCTGGAGGCAGTTCGCAGTGCTGTCAATCCCAATCTCTTGTGGAACTTCTCATCCTCTACTTGCTCCCCCTCTTGCTCTCTACACATAAAAAAAACAAGATTTCTGTTTATATCTAATATTTATGTACAGAATTCACTTTAAAGAGAGTTTAGATGTTCACAACACTTAAGGAAAGGCTATTGACCTATTTGTTATTGCCTGTTTAGACCAGACTTTGGGACCTTTTCGCAATCCCCAAGATCTGCAAGAGTATTTGAACTTCAGTGGACTGCAAAAAAAATAAAAATATGAGAAGGAAAACATGTACTGTAATTACTTGCCAAATAGAGTTTTCTCTTCTGGTTTGTTTTTCCTTCAATCGAAATGTTATTGCTTTGAGTAGCACATTTGTACTACAAGTGTAATGCAATTCTCTAAAATTGGAGATTTCCCTGCCTGCACCACATATTTTCACCTTACATTGGAGGACAGAATGTTAGCATTTTGGTTATCTTATCAGCACCACACTAGGCCAACTATTTACACTGCAAGAACTTGTCTTTGAAAATATCATGAATATATTCTGAATTGAAACTTTAGATTGAAACGTTCAAAACACCCTCTGATCTCTCAGCATCCAGGCAATATGTACAATTTGGAGGAATGGGTGTTTCATAACTTAGTAATGGGGTTCTTTATGCAGCACCTATGATCTAGATTTCCTACTAAATGTTGTTTTTTGTTTGTTTTTTTCATTCTTAAAACAGCCAGAGGAAGTCTTGCCTTCTATCACATGTGATGAAAAGCTCTTGATGTGACCCAGATACCTGCAGAGTTCATCCACATTGTCACAGATTTTTAATTACTATATTTGGTTTTAAGCTGGTGTAAAAGGGGTCTTGGATAGTGAATGCAAACTGAAAACAGAAGATCTTCATTTAGCAAAGAAACAAGAAAGCCGTTTTCTTCTTTGTCAGTTGTTTTTTCTCTCATCTTTGTGAGTATTCATGAAGCCAGTGATTTCAGTGCTGGTCAAAAAGATAATTTAGTAAAAGATTAACAAATAAACCTGTAAAGTAACGTATATATTTCAATTAATATAAAATAACAGATTTAAAAATAGCTATCACATTCAGTCAATCACTTTATTTTAATCCAGATCTTTAGAGCTTTAGAGCACCTGCCTCTCTGCCTCTCCATCTCTTCGGTCCCATTTGTCACTCAGCCAGAGATACCAATTACTTCTCTCTTGCGAGTTTTGTTTTCTAATATTGGCTTGTTCTATCTGCATCACTTCGCTCTTTCTCTTTTTTCCCCCTTCTCAGCACGTCACTAATTCCGATCCTCATTTAAGTTCCCTTCTCTCACCACTGTTGTTACTGCACCTTCAGCTCTCAGCAACTTTTGAGTCGCTCACTGAGCTGTTTACTGTACCATTATTTTGGAAAGGAGCCATATTCTCTCCCTGGCAGAAATCCACTGTCATTAATCCTGCTAATGGCAGATAAATGAAGCATAGCAATACGAAGGCTAGCGCAGAGCTTTGCACACGCAGCCCACTAAGATTTGGACACACAGAATATAGTCAAGTACAAACCCACAGAGAGATCATAATGTTTTAGCCACTAATTGACATTGATTGAGGACCATTTTTGAAAATCTTATTCATCTCTCTCCTTTTAGAGTGTGAGGCTTATGTGCAACCACTACGTGCTGCTTGTGTATGTCGTTGGAGAGTGACTGATGAGAGAAAGTCCCAACTTTGGGCTTGCAGTTACTTCTTAAGAGGATTATCTGACATCCAGGGAACAGTGAAGACAACCAACGTTTTGATCAGGCTTGGTAGAGGAGAGACAGCCTCAGTAAAATAACAAGCTTTGTTGTGTTGCAGCAAACATGAAGATCCCGCTGCAATTTTTGAAAGAAGTTCAAGAAAATAAAAAGCAACATTTTATATCGTAAAAAAAAAAATACAGAATGCATTTGTATTAAATGGAATATAAAATATATTTGGTGTAATTTTATTTTATCTTCATTCTGGGAATAAGTTACACAAGAAGTTCAGAAAGTTAAACTGGGGCTTTCTACAGGAGTGGCTAATCAAAATCATTTCTCTCAACTCCACTCAGAAAACTTAAGTGTTTCATGTCAAGACTCATATTAAACCCTTATACAAATGAGACTAATGAAACTGATCCAATTCTTGAAGGTAAAGTTTTTGAAAGCCAAATCAACTAATAAAGAGTCTGTTTTTGATCAGAGTATGTTGTGTTTTACTCCGTTGTTTCAATCTAAGGTGGTCCTAATTAGAAAAAAAATTTAAAGTAATTAAAAATAAAAGTAATATGATCCTTTAATTTTGTATGATTTTAAAAACTTTGAGTCACATTCAAGCTTTATCCAAAGTCAAACATTCTTTTTTGAATGTTGAAAAGATTTATAATTTTTGGAAATGTCATCTTTTCTTTTTAAAAATAACACGTTGTCCGTACCTGAATATACAGTAAAAATAATGTACATGTATACGTGTTTGTTAATTTTCAATAACGTAACAAAACATTCAAAATCATGAGTTGTTCTCTTCCCTCTCTCCCAAAAAACACAACTTAACCTTGAACTTCTGTGTCGTAGTTACCATAAAAGAAATCTGACTTTCCATAGAGTACCCCTGTAATTTCAGCACAACACAACTGTCTGTCTCGGAAGATGATGCAATTAACAACTTAAAACTATTCTTGACTTCCTATAAATTTGTCAATTTTAATTTTCAGAGAATTAATCCACTTTTTCGAGAAATCTTTGCAACTTTGATTTGGCTTGGATTTTACATCAGATGCCCTTCCTGGCATAACCGTCTACATTTACCTGGACTTGGAATCAACACAAGGAATCACTGACTTGTGAAAAGTTATGGTTGCATTATCCACTCAATATAAACATGCAGTTCAATAAATATATTATTTGTGAATATCTAGTATGAACTTTAAAAATCCAGTTATGCATATGGTTGCCCAAGCTTTTCTCTCCTCATTTCTTTTTTTGTTCTCATTTAGCCTTTTTTTCTGACACAGTTTGAACATTTCATTTAAACAGAATGATAGGGTAAATAGCATTACCTCCTCTGTTTCTCTCTATGATCTGATTGGAATTGTGGATGTCAAAAAGCTGTTGATTAAAAGAAATACATTTGTCATCTGAATCCACTGAGGAAAATAATTGAAATTGAACAGCCTTACTTAATTACTCGCTGATGAGCCAAATGTCTACATTTAAAGCTATTCACATTAAAGATCGGCAGCCAACATAAATCTAACCCTGCTTTTTGTCTAATTACCATACATTACATTAATGAAGTATATTATAGTGTTTTGCATGCAATGAGGATTTTATTGTCTGCATGTTCTTAATTGGGCTAATGACTGTTTCAGTGATGCAGACGAATAGGTCAATGCCTTACTTTTGACTTTAAAACTCTGCACAGCAATTTTTAACAGCCGCCTAGCTAACTGTGAAATATATTCAGCCTGTAGATTATCATTTTAATTAATCTTGCTTACTTGGTCGTGAAATTTAAACATTTGCTGGGTTAGCTGGATGGAGGGAAGAGAGGAGGGAGAAGTAGTGCGACAGTGAGAAAAGGGAGGGTATTATTGTGCCAATGGGTTTGATGTGGATGCAGGTGGGCATCAGTATACGCTAATTAAAATCACCTTCATCGAAGTAATGCTATTCCCTGCCTTGTTAAGCCTGAACAACATAAAGAGTTTGATCTAAATAGGCTTTTGGGGAGTAAGTTCATAACTTAAAAGGCCATATTTCCTCATATTCGAGAGGAAGAAAAGCTAAAAGTCTTGAAAGTATATGCATATTTTTTCAAATTCATTAGGCAAATCATTTTAAAACTCAAATTCACCAAGACCTTAGGATATTAACGTATATGGATAATGACGCATAATGACTGAAGTCACACCGTCTTGACATCTCTCTTGGTAATGAGAGGTTGGATTTTTTTTTGTTTGTTTTGACAAAATAAATATCTTTTTAAGAAGAATATATTGAATGGATGCATTACTACTTATATTCTTTCTTGTAGACAAAGAAAAATAATTACCCTCATTCAGCTTGCTGACCAGCAGTGTGCAGCAGCAGCTAGTGTAAATGTAGGGCTTTGTTACTCTGTGCTCCATGTTGTTGGAGAAAACACGCAGTCATTTCAGCAGTTCTTCTACTCTCTTATTGGGGAATGTGACATTTTGTCTTGTTTTCCTGCTTCTGGCTTGTGGACAATTATTATTTTTTTTTAGTCAATTATTTTTTTGCCTCTAGCAAAATTGTGCAACATTCTTGCAGAGATGCGTCAGTAATGTGGTATTGATGCTTCGATTGTTGTTCTCTGCAATCCCTCTTCGTTTGTCCAAAACACAGTGATTGAGTTCATTCATTTCATTCTGTTATTTTATCTGTTTCATTATTTTTTTCTAATCCTCCTCTTATACTAATTGTGGTCCATGCATCATTCTCCTATTGCTAAATCCTTTAAAAATATTGCTTTCATACTAGGGATTCAGAAAAAAATATGAATACAATTTAGCGTGCTGCTTAGGTGGTGTTAATAACAATCTGAAAGCTTTGTTCCACAATCCTATTACTATCTGAATATGAACTCTTTCAAAGGCAATGGTGGTTTGCTAACAATCTCCAATGAAATAAGACAGTTTATCTTATGGCATTGCTCTGTCTCAACAGGGGTTGAGCTGAAATAAATTTTAATGTCCATGCAGTAATGGGAATATCTTTTCAGTCATGTCTTGTAAGAATATTATGTTGATACATTCGCTCTCATGAGAGATCTGTGGGGTGAATCCCCTATCTCACTAATAGTATTGAGATTGTTATTGTTTTCTTGATATTCATATTGAACTTAACTCCCATTATAAACAAAAATCTTTACAAGGTTATACAAGTCATGTTTTCACCATTGCATGACAGTGAAACAGTGCTTGTTTTCCTACTGGCTGTGATCCTTTGCCAATTACCCCAAGAAAACTG
Organism: Girardinus metallicus; assembly: GCA_903067095.1. Taxonomy (NCBI): domain Eukaryota; kingdom Metazoa; phylum Chordata; class Actinopteri; order Cyprinodontiformes; family Poeciliidae; genus Girardinus; species Girardinus metallicus. The sequence goes on from CAEGAE010026215.1 coordinate 102,675, forward strand.
TTTCATGTTTTAAAAGAAATGGGAGGAGTTTATCCCACAGAAATTTAGTTAAAGGACAAATTACTTCACATATGTTCAGTAATATGGCTAATAGGCTCTGTTTGTTAAAAAGAGCCTAATGTTTTTCCCCTCAACAAAGCTTTTCAGTATTTTTACTCAAAGCTCCATAGCTTACAGCAACCTCTTGATCTAGCCAGTATGGTAATCATTTTTTCAAAAGACACCACACTTTTTATTCATCAGACAATGAGAGCAATTGTAGGAACTTTACATCACCATGTGTATTTATTTATGCAAGTTGTCTTTTGTTTTTTTTTAACTTTGATCACTGGAAGCATTTTCATGAGAATAAGTCTGAGCACACACCATGTAAAGAAGTTTAAAAAAAAAAAAAAAAGAAAAACTCTTTCGCCATCTGTGCTCATTATAGACCAAACATGAAATGGCCAAAGAGCCAACTATTTGATGCATTTTTAGTGTCTGCTGCACTGGGCTATTTGATTTGGACTCGAGCGCTTGGCAGCCCAGCGTTTTTACAGTACAGTAAATGAGTATTTTGGCTGCAGTGTCTAGCAAAGCAAAATTGGATGAAATCTCCTGAGTTCCCTTGCTTACTCCTTCTTGGCACCTTGACTAATGTTGTGTTTAGTTTTCAGGGCAGGTTGCATCTTGTTTTGAGGACACTATGACTCAAATGTGTCAGTGTTAATGGAAAAAAAAAAGAAAACAGAAATGGAAAAAGCAAATATATTGAATATATGTATTTTATAGTTTAAATTAGTTGGAAACCATTCCTACACTTAGACCAACATGGCTAACACTTGGTCAATTACAGAACATTTATTAGAGAGGCAAAATAAAATAAATCTTAACTGCAACAAAGGACTCCAACACCTGCGGTGCCTGGAACTTTAAAGAAATCAATTTACATCCTGCTTGGAGCAGTTGACCTTACTGCCTCTCAGCAGTTCAGAAAACACCTTGTAACAATAATCACAGCCTAATAGGATGACTCCTATAATTAAAACAACATGCAGACACACTTGCTCCCAAACTGATATTATGTATTAAATACCTTCTCAAAGTTAGACTATAATAGGATGTTTTTTTGTGTGTGTGTTTTTTTTCCTTCTAAATTACATATTTGAGGATATTTTGCATTTTAAATGTTTCTTTGATCGAAATAAAGCGTGAGAACGTTTAAGATTAAAGTTTGTTGCATATATTTAGCATAATAAGCTTGCTCATTGATCGTTGAGTCCGAGATTGGGATGCAGGATGTTTAAAGAAGCTAAAGTAACCTCGAGCCATGACCCTTGAGCAGACATGAAATGCATCAACCAGCAGTTTGATAAGCTTTCTAATTTGTAACCAACATTTTTTTTTTATACTTTGGCACTCCTGTACTCCTTGCTGGGAAGCCATATAACTCAGGGCAATTTAGCAAACTTATTGCAAATGCTTCATCAGCCACAAAGAAGCTTCATGTCATATATTTGCAAGTACTTCTCAAGACATAAGAGTTTGTGATGCATAAAAACAGGAGTTTGTCCCACATGAAATTCAGAATGTATCTTTATACCAATATTTTACTGTGCATCTCTAAATAATGAGCTGATAAAAGTGAGAAGTTTTGATCCTGGCAGCATTTCCTAGATAATCTCTTTACTTTCTATAATTCTCACTCTAAATCACTTAAACATGCATGTGTTAGCCTTCTTGTTGTTTGTTAATTTTATTTAGGTTCCTCCCATCTCCTCCTAGCAACACAACTGAATATTAAAAGCTAAAAGTGGAGCCATAAACATATGGCATTGGTTTCCAAGTACGACACAAACCAACATTTTAAAACTTTTTTTTCCCCTTTGAAAAGAAAAAAAAAATCCCACTTCACAGCACTAAATCTAATCCAACTAACATGTGGCCAGGAATGTGTTTTTGGGGCCAAGCTATGAGTAATGACGCACATGTGTGAAAGGCCAAATCTAACCATGGGGAGCTAAACAAGCAAGCTATAGGTGGCTTGACCTTTGAACCAAACCAAAGACTGGTGTGACAGAGCAGCCTCTAATGAAGGGCTTCAGAGTGGAAACTACTGTACTGCCTGTCATTTACAGAAATCACTCTTAAAATGAAAAACTCGTTTTAGACTTTCATTTAATCACAGGAAGCTGACTAAGCACATATGCTCTTTTTTTTTTTTTAGCAAAGCTTTCCTTAGCACTCAAAGTGACACTTGGAAGCTGCTCAGTCTTTTTCTTTTGGCTATAAAAGCAGCTATGCTAACACAGATGGAGATGAGGAACTCTAAAGTTGGAGACAGTCATTTCAAATAATACACAATACATGATACAACAGTATTGAAATCCAGCGAAAGTTGAAATAAAAGTATGCACCAGGAGCATTTTGGTGTCTGGTGTGAAAAGTGGTTTGGATGCAGACAGCCTGGGAAAAGTAGCAGTTCCCATATAAAAAAAATAATTAGTCTTTATCATGGAAACTGTTTCCACATAAGCACCACAAATATAATTTGTTGAGTTTTTTTTCTTGTCACACCATGTGGCCACAAATTTCACAAATTTTCTAATGATGATGTAGTGATGGTTTGTCAAATGGGTGATTTGCAGGCTCCCAATTAGCCCCAAATTTATGGCTATTTCCCCGTTTGCTCTGTCAATTTAAAGGAATCTATTCCGACCAAATCTGTTTTCCAACACAGCTTGGAATTTGTCAGTAACTTTACTCTATTAGATCTAATCTAATGAAACAATGCACAGATTTTCATAAATAATTGTAAAATATATTGAATCTCTTTGAAGACAGACTTATTATCTAGTTGTGTGTGGTTAAATGTGTGGAAGGGGCACTGAAAGCATGGCTTGCCCTGGTTGAAGAAGAGCCACTGAAAAGATAAATATAGCATTTTAATGCAAATTCTTCATATAATATTCAATTATACTATTCAGGTAATAAAGTTGACTGTTGAAAACCAACTACTACACAAAATGTAAACCCCTGCACAGCGTATAAGCTGGTGAGGCAAGTTTTTACTCTATTTCAGATGACTAAAGATTCAGAAGAGGGCATCCAACTGAAACACTTAATTGCTATCCACAAAAGAATTGTATCAATGCAAACATCAACATTTCCTAAAATAATGAATGGTCACATTGAAACTGTTTTCCCAGGTTGTGATTGTTCAGCAAGTAATCTCTTGAGAAGCATATTTCTCACCTGCACATTTTTGTCATTGTTAACAATGGCATAATGAATTTAGGTCGCTTTGACAGATCAACCCTGATTTAGGGTGACATTTTATTCCAGCTGGCATATCTTCTGGTATTTATTTAAGAGCAAATCACTTCTGGCACTGCTGGTAATTATTTCTGCTGGAGTCATATAAATACTGTTAAAGAACAGCCAATTAGTAAAACAACTGTCAACATCATGGCGAGTACATGTATTTTATTGCATACCAATGTGTGTGAACAGAGCCCCTAATGTAGGAGTTGGGGCATTTTGATCACTCGTCTCCTTATTTTTGCTGTTTTATGATATGTTTCTGTTTTTTTTAAATCTGCAAATTCCTAGGCAACAGCCTAGCACTCTGTAACTCTGAGTGCTAAAATCCTTTTCTCAAATGATAATCACTATTTTGTTCTGTAATAGTGTCCCCAGGCAGCAGCCAAATACATACATATGCAGGTGTAATAGCCATGGCACTTCTAAGTGGAAAAAAAATGTCTCCTCTACCCTCTGATCATCCTTAAAAACAAAAAAAAAAAAAAGAAAGAAAAATTGTCTTGTGTCATGGTTCAGAAACTTGCAATGGTCCACAGCTACACATCAATTTTAGTCATGTGTCTTCAAAAGTTTTATTAAAGTAGTGGTGTCCAAAGTCGGTCCTCGAGGGTCGGCATCCTGCAAGTTTTAGTTTTCTCTCTGGTTTAAACGCACCTGGATCCAATGATGACTCATTAGAAGGCCTAAAAAGAACATTGACATGCTGAAGAGGTTGTTACTACCACCAGGGAGAGAACTAAAACATGCAGGATGCCGGCCCTTGAGGACCGACTTTGGGCACCACTGTGTTATAGGAAGGGTAAATTCAGACAATAAGTATTTAGCTGGCATAGTTCTATAATGTTCCCATTACATGTCAAAACTGGTTACTTTTCCTTTCAAGGTTGACAGCAAAGCAGCAACTCTAAAACAAGTTATTCTCAAAGTTCATATTCAATCATGAATCAAACAGTGGGGAGCCTTAAGATCCTCTTATGATTGTTGATGCTATTTGTGTTGGAGTTACGTCGGTGTTTACATCATTTACTTATCATTTTTCATGAAAGCTATTTGGAAACTACAGATTAACCATAACTCTAAACTAATCTGATCAGATTGTAATTCCAACATGAAAACATTTAAAACAAGTATTAAACTTAACAGACCAAACCCTTCTCTTGAGAAAATAGTGTTTAACCAAAGTTGAGACAAGTCCTATGGCATTGAGTGGTGGTGGTAAAAAAATCCCTACAAATATTCATACAAAGAATATTAAACAGGCTCAGACACATAAAACATTGCATGAATTTAAATGGGATCTACAACATACAACTTCCTAAAACTCTCATCTGACCTAAACTTTTCTGCTGTGATGACTTGCTTTTTGTCCCCCTAGAGGAAATGAATCAACAATGTGGCTGTCCAGATTTATGTCCTCAAAACTAGTAATCACACACATCTAATCACACTGCTGGCATGCTGGCACTGAGTGGTGTCAGAGGCTTTTTTACTGCCCTTGCTGGGTCAGAAAGCACAGAAGCAGATGAGATGATGGATTACACTGTAAACTCTGTGTACTTGTTTGTATGAGGCGGAGGGAGAAAGAAAAACTGTTTATGGTGTTGCCCTAACTGACGGACATTGCTGCCTTTATCCTTGGTTGTATCTTAATGTTGATACAGTATCCTCTCACAGGAACAAAATGTTGCTCAAATTTACAGTAATTCTAATTCACATGGATTAAAATTCATGAAAAAATGTGTATGTTTGTTAAATGCTGAAAGGAAAGCAACAAGGATACAAGTCTTAGCAGGACTTTGTTTAATGTAAAAATTAAGGGTTCAAATCAAATCAGACTACCAAGTGCAATTAGAACAGCAAGTAACACGTATTCACCAGGGTGAGCCACAGCATGTCTCATTTTGAATTTTTCATGGTCTATTACATTGGAAGTAACACAGTAAAATGAGAAAATGGTGTAAATAGAAATATAGTAAACAGAACATGCAGAGAGTATTTTTGCTACAGTAAAAATTACATTTTCTTCCATCTCTGCACCTTGTATAAATCACCAAAAATTTAATTTTTCCTTACCGTTTAATATATTTTGCATCTTCCAAGTACTGATAACTTTCATTTCTCAACTCAGAACGCTGTACCCTGAACCTCTCATAAACAGGAAATGTAGTTTTTTTTCTTGCAAAGCCCATGATTTCAATTTACATATTCTTTTTCTCCAGCTTGCTACCTAAAAATAATACTGAATGTAAAATTCCACAAAGTATTCCACTGAGAGACACTTTAACATACATTCCTAACGTAAGCTAAATGAAAAAAAAAAAAAAACACCCTGAAACAAGAAGTGCTAGACTGCTTTGACAACATGGCCTTGAAAGCACAGATAAAGATTGTTCCACAACACTAGGGCTGCATTCCAGGAAGTCATGTTACTGTCCCCTATAATGATTTATAGTTACCTGTTCTTTGTAAAGCATTTTCCTTTATTTGTGATAAAGACTGCTCTGGGTATTGTAAAAGGCATCAAATATGTTTACTTAAGAGAGATGCATTCTGTTGGAATTCTGTTACTGAACATTTTTGTTTTATTTCCCCACATCTCTTTCAGATATACTGAACAATTATGACTTTATGTAAAAAAAAAAAATTTTTAAAAAGTAAAAAGGCATAATCTCTAGGCATTAAATGTTGCTTAAGAAAACCTAAAGTGTTACAATTTCAATGTGCAATATTAGCAGTAAGCAACTTCTTGCTATGGAAACAAAATGTCCATTTTTTCTTGCTTCATTGCTGTTAAGGTTTGTTTTCATTGTCCTGAACTGTGTGCTAACAAAATTTGGTGGTGGTGGGTGATCAGTGCCTGTTATCATGAGTTACTGAAGTGTAGGAGTCAATTGCAGAAAGAAGACATGCAACATCATAGTTAAAGCATAAGAAATAAGAAAGAGTAATGGTACTCTTGGTAACATAAGGGGAGGTGATTAGGAGTTAAGGTGTGCATTCCAAGCTAGATGGAATGGGCGATCTCAAACTAAACTGAGAGGACTTTATGTTGGAGAAGCATTAATGAACGAGGCAAAGCAGTGAGATACTGCATATTCAACTGAGGGAACAGACTGTAAAAAATAAGTACAAAATAAAAGCACACTGGACAGGAAATTAAATACATAGAACACAAAAGAATCAACTAAGTCAATCAATTCAATATGCCACAAACTGAGCTCAAACACTGAGGTAACGATGACAGAACACCAAAGAATAAACTAATATATGGACAAAGCTTAAGCTACAGATAATCATGACAGAGTTTGGTAGGATTTAGAAGATCCATTTAATCACTGCAGGTATTCTTGCTAAGAGTCCAAACTTCAAACAGGAAATCCATCCTAGCTGCAAGTTAACTCTATTCAACTGAGATTATTAGGTAAATGTCATTCTTCATTAAAGTCTAGGAATCCTCTTGGTAGATCTATCCTCACCTCAAACCACAGTAAAACAACATATGAGATATAAGACAATGAATTGTAGATAGACTTATAAAATTTTAGTGCCTTAACTGACATTCACCTCAAAATAATATTTTTCCTGCTACATTGGTGTGGAGTAGTAAAACCCACACGTAAAACCTCGACAAATAGAAAAGTAGAAGGAGGCTATCAGTTGCTTCCATTCCCTATAAATTTGAGCTGTGTGCTTTGTTTCTGTCTTTTACAAATTGTTTTTTCATATTTATTATTTTAATATCACTATACTGATAAACAAATCCATTCTCAAGCCATCCCTTTAGGTATGCTCTAATACCTACAATTTAATTTGCCTTTCCATGTGAGTTATTATTACAATGTGGACCCGAAGTTTGCATTTTTACGGAAGTGGGAATTGGGTATGCGTCACCGTAAGCTTATGTGATTAAACCAATGTAATACTATAATAATCACTGTGATGCAATATGCATAACTGCCCTTAAGCTTGATACCTGTGTCCTGTTTGAGTGCAACTGCTCTTTAGTTTTAGATTAAATAGATATCAGCCATACATTCCATGAATGGCCCCTAAAAATAATCAATCATTAAATCATTTTATCCAGTTAATAACAACATATCTTTACTTAATGACTTTTCAGACCGAGAGTGATCAGAAAGCATTGGATGTCATGCTGCATCCAACTCTAAACAGACATAAGCATTACTAAGATATGGCTTTTCTCATTTATTCTCTCTGTCATAAATACATTCTCCACCAATAAAACTGCAAGGCAGGAAAACATTAGACAAGTTGCAACACAAACTAGAGGTGTTAAAATGGTGGTATTATGCATTTTCGGGGCACATAAAGCCATTTTAAAGCACAATAATTAAAAAAAACTATTTTACATTAACTTGTTAAAAAAATCAATTGTTAAAAGAAATTTCACTTCGCAGTTTGACTCCTTGAAATTGGGCACTGTCTCTTTAACAAACTCCTGTTCTTTCCAACTCTCTGCCTTCAGCATCACTGCAATGCATTTTCATTATGCCATTTACCATTTTTAGGAGCATTGGTCTGTCAGTTACAATAAGCTCAACAGTCTCAGTTCTAACAACTGTTTACTAATTGCTGCTGCCACTAGTCTGGAGGTCTGGAGTAGAGAAGGTGGAAGGGAGTGGTGCTCTGTGAGGTGGAGGCTTGACTGAAGACTACAGTTTCAAGGAGAGGTCTTGTGGAAACTCTTTCTATGAGGAAGTGTTTGGGCACCCACGAATGGCCACCAGGGGTTTCACGGATTTCTCAAACATGCATTAAAGAAAAATCAAAAGCAACACTCCAGACATGTTTTGATGGGAGAATAACTTTGAATGGCACAATGCCACATCTTTAAATTATTTATCATGAGCCATATTTCTTCAGATTTCTGTACCTTAGCTCTGTGAGTTTGACCATTTTATTTGCCATATTACATAAACACCTATGACTGATCCAGTAATTTTAGATGCTCTGTGCTGTGTAGGTGGGAAGCAAACAATCTTTTTTCTCGTCTCTCTCCATGTTCCTCTTCTTGTTCCTTATTACTAACAATACAGCCTCTTTTCAGATAGTCAGTTCACCACCGTACACTCCTCCTCTGAACAACTATTTGCTTATTCATCTTGCTGAGAAAAGTGTCAGCATTTCACTGTCCTATTTTGAGTTTGTACACCATTTGAAATGGTCTTCTTTATGTAATTTGTTTTATCAGTTGTACTCAGCCTTTGTCATAATTTTTCCAATACATGCCATAGGGCTTCTTTCTTTATAATAGCCAACAGGGTAGCTATGGATTCTTCTAGGTTATGCCTACAACATATTTTCATATTGAAAATGATTTGTATAAACTTAGATTTTATGTACAAGGGGAGAAGGGTGCTACGTAAAATCGACTTTTTTGATCGTCACATAATGTTATAATGTTATTCTGTCATCAGAAACACCTGGAGTGTTGCTTTGACTCTTTGATGGATGTCTGAGAAATTCTTGAATGGCAGCCATTCAGTGGTGACTATGCTCTTGCTCGCACCAAGTGCAGCATTTTCCACACAGCTTCTCCTTGGAGCTACAGTGTCCAAGCAGAGCTTCTGGCCCAGGGAACAGCCCTCCACCGAAAATCCCCCACCTGGCCCAACCAGGTAAGCGCAGCAGCAATTAGAAAACACCTAGTGGAACAGCACATCTGCTGAGCTTATCATAGGAACTACTTCTCACTGTGATTCTTCTGGAATGTTGTTAAAGGCTTAATGAAGAAACGTTATGACATGCTGAAGGTGGAGTGTCGGAAAGAGCAGGTGCAGGCCCAATTTCAAGGTGTTAAATAGGGGAGTCAAATTTCTGTTAAGTCATGTTTGATAACAGTTTAATGGAGCATAGTTATTTTATTGTGCTATAAAATGGCATTATGTTCATATTACAGACTTTAAATAGGGACAAGGGGGATTCTTATCCTGTTTGCCTCAGGAAAAATAGACAAACGTCTTCAAGATAATAAATACAATGAAAGTCTTGCGTTTGAAATAAATACAGTTTTTATTTTGATAGGAACGATAAACTAAAATTAAGCAAAAATAACGTTTTGTCATAAATTTTTTTTTTTTTTTTTTAGACTAACATTGAGTTATTGCCTCTGTTCCCAGCTCATTTTACCTTGCAGGTGGTTTATAGTCGGGAAGGAAAAGAGTCAGATGTCCCATGGAGATGATAGTTTATTAGATTTGAATATAACCAAAGCAGATGGAGGCAGATTATCTTCTCTCAAGAAGCTCATCTGTTACCCTGACGGCACACGCGGGAGGCGGTTGGCTCACTTATGATTGGAGAAAAGTAACGTGAGATAGATTAAAAAGAAAGAGGAAATGCAACCAGTGCAGAGAGCACAAACAAACCGGAAAGCAACAATTAAAGCAGCTCAGTTATTAATATTCATCACAATTATTAGAATTATACCTGGATACATTTAGTAAGATTCTCCATTCGTATTACCTTCTCTAGACCACTTTCCCCATAGTTCTACTTATCCCCAGCTTCCATTCTATTGCATTTCTTTTATCATAAATGTTTTCATTTATTTTTTCTTACTTAAGTATATTCCAGGTCTGGGTAAGCCATTGACAAGTAAAAATAAACAATGCTGGATGCCTAAACGTTTTATCCATCCAGCTGTCAGTCCATGTATCCACGCTTTTATCCTGTCTCTGTTTATTTGCAATAATCTGTCACACCTCTACATGTGTCATCAGCAGTTTTTCAATGTTTCACGAAAACAATGTGCTAAAATATTTTAAATCATGTCTTATTTGATTTTATCAACCTCCGGATTTGTTCTATTTGTATATTCTTTTCATATTTATGCATATTTATTCTTGCTCCTATGTTTTACTTTTTTTATGTTTTAGTATTTATCCTGAAGTATTTCTACCGCTTTCCAACTCATCTTTCTGTTCTTTACTCTTTTCACATTCTTTCCTCCATGTACAATGTAATAAACAATGTCTATCCACTGTCATGGGGTGGCAGTTTAATGTTGGACTGACAAAAACCAAGTTTAATTATAACAGAAATTTAAAAAATATGCTTGAGGAAAACAGATCATTGGGATTGATTAGAGCAGTGGTGCCCAAAGTCTGTCCTGGAGGGCCGGCATCCTCCATGTTTTAGTTCTCTCCCTGGTGGTAGTAACAACCTTTTCAGCATGTCAATGTTCTTTTTAGGCCTTCTAACAAGCCATCAGTTGATCCAGGTGCGTTAAACCAGGGAGAGAACTAAAACACATAGGATTCCGGCCCTCCAGGACCGACTTTGGACAACACTGGATTAGAGTAATGGGAGGAACCAGTAAAGAGCAACGCAAACCAGTGAGCTTACATGCTAAGGAAGGACAGGAGCATGACATTGAATGAAATTAGGGGGAACAGCTGTGGAAAGGAGCAAACAGGCAGGCTATAGGGAGATGAATGATTAACACAATAGAAACTGAACACAGAGAAGCTTCAATCCAAGGGAACAGGACAAACATTCATATAAAAGAACTGAAGCTAACTGTGTAACAAACAGAACTTGATAATAAGCTAAGATACTAAACACATGGGAATATACAACTATGGCAGCACCCTTCTAACAATAATAAACACAATGAAATGAACTGAATATGGTGAGAACTAGTAAACAAACAGCCAGAAAATTATCAGAACAAAAATTTAAAATCAAAACCTTGAGGTTCAAAGCATATGCTATGATTTCAACAGACTCCATTTCCACAGATTGTAACTGCCTGCAGTTTATTTACCAGGTAAAGCTCACTGGTTAATGGAACAAGAATGGTTTGATACAGGTTTATCTTCAGACTTTTTTCAACATAAGTATTTCTCACATAAATTTTGCACCAAGAAAAATTTTTTCTTTTTCTTTTTACTACTATTGTATATTCAGAAAGCTAAGGAAGAAAGCATCATCTTCAGTTGGTTTTGGAGTGAAGAATGAGCAACCTTTTCCTGGTTAAGTTATTCTGCTCATTAAGAATGATTAATTAGATTAATAACATTAGACACGTTTTAAATGGATATTTTTAACTAAACCGTGGGCTTAAGAGTTTAGAAAGAGCAGTAGAGTGAATAAGAACCATGGTAGTGTTAATGCACAGCCAGCGTGAATTTAGGCCAAAGACACCAAACAATATTCTTTGATAAGAATTCTAATCAATTACGCATGAAAATAAGATTACAACAACTCACCCCAAAAATAGTCTAAGTTGCATTATGCAAAAAAAAAAAAAAAAATTACTTAAGACGCTTAAGGGATTACATTTGCAGGTGAAAAGAATTGCAAATTTTGGCAAACAGCCTAGGTTACACCACCAGACTTCCTTCCTTTCAGTTACAAGCGTAATAGGCCTGAGCCGATTTGCTCTGCCTAATTAGTTATATGCTAGTTTGTTCAAAAGAGAGCCTACAACAAAAAAAATCTCAGTTTGGATCAAAAAGTTACCAAAGCACACTGGCTTAATGAGGTGTGAGCTGTCCTGTTGCCCCCCTGGCTTTTGGAGATGGGGGACTGAGCCTGCAGCCACAGCTTCATGTAGGAAATTGTGAATGATTTCTAATGCAAAAGTTAGGTTTTTTTTTTGTACAGCAACATTGTATATTATTTTATTTTAAAATTTCAACATTTTGTGTCTAATTGTGAAATAGTCACTTTGAGAGACTTTTGCAAATAAAAATACTAAAAATATGACATGTGAATTCATCCTGCATCTTTGTAGAGTAACATTTTACTGTAGTTACCATTGCAGTTTGTCGGGGGGGGAGGTGTATAACAGCTTTGCATGTATAGATGCATTTTTTTCTCGCATTCTTTGGAAAATTGCTCAAGCTCAGTTATGATGGGAAATTCCAATGAACTGTATTTTTGTAAGTCTTGCTATGGAGAATAAGTTGGACTCTTGCTGTTTGATGAGTAAACAGATTCCACATGTATTACAACAAAATGAAGGGTAAAGAGCACATTGTATGAAAGCAAACATTGAGTATGCAAATTATAGATAAATGCTTTTTTAAAGAAATGTTTTTGTGCATCCCCTCTTCTGTGGCCATACTATAAAAGCTAAATTATTAAAAACATCTAGTGATAAAAGGATAAACACCATAGTCTCAAATTATAACAATATTCAAAAAAGTAGTTAAACAAGTCAAAGAAGAGACAAAGTTGTGAGAAAAAATACAAAATGTTGGAGAATGATCGATGCAAGTGTAATCCACATAAAATGAGGGCGTCTCTTTAAGAGAACAAGTTACGAAAGCTGAGTAGCCTGCCTAACCAATCAGAACATTTGGATTCCAGTGTGTTTCAACCAATGAGAATACAGACTGTGGGCCCTGCCCTTCTTCTTTGTGTCTGCTGCATTGTTGTGTGTAGTTGAGAGCAGACATGAAGAGAAGGCTGCTGAGCTGCGCAGTGTGAGAATTTGCACAGTTTAAGATGGAAGAAGTACTGGATATTAGTGATGGGCAAATGAAGACCCATATGAAGCAATGAAGCTTTCCAACCCTTTATTTTGCAAAAAGGTTCATTACTCAATGCTTCATTCATAGTGACATCTGCTGGTGAAACTGTAACAGCCTTGTCACTCAGTTGGATCATACTTCCAAAAATTAGTAAATGCAATATCGTCAAAGTTTTCATCAAACTCATGTTTAGTAACAGGAGAATCAATTAAATCATATTTAATTGTCATATGTTTCAGTTATTAAAATGATTTGTAGCCAATCTAACTCTGGTATATGTTGACAATCGGTGGTTGTGTTGGGTTTTCTTGTATGTCACATACTGATTTGACAAAGACATTTGATGTTTTAGTGTTGTGGGAGTGCAGTGCTTGCTGGGGCATTTGCTTTTTCTTGGATTTCTAATTGGCTCTGATCCCTTATGTCGCTACATGCAGAATTTTAGTCTTGAAACAGCATTAAATCTGTTTCTGCAGTGCAAAACTGATATATCTTTGCTGATCAGACTACAAATAATAGTGGAAATTTCCAGAAGGTGTGAAATTGGGAGGCGGAGGGGTTAATTATTTTTATTTAAGAACTTTATTATGAGCAATCATCTCAAAGTATTCCCAGATGTCAGAGTGTTTCCTCCATTTCAGACAATCAATCGAGTTTATTTGTGTAGCACATTTCAGCATCAATGCAGTTCAAAGAGACTTGCATCATAAAATTACAAAAATATAAAGTCATAAAAAAACACCACAATCGACAATTGAGAAAACCAGTAACAAACATTACATTTTGATGAGTGCCATCATCAAAACACATCAAATTTGTTGGACAATGTTCCTTTTATTTTGGCCACTGAAGACAAATATTCTCCTCTGATGCGCGACCAAATGACCTACAACAACCCATGAAGCAGCACAGCTCATCGCGTTTTTATTTTGAAAACCGACACGCAAAATGAAGCAGTTACGTGTCCCAGGTGATGAGAGGCATCGTTTGTTGCCACGTGGTTTTCAGCAAGGCGACACAAGCATCAAAGAGGGGCTTCATCTGACACGCCCCCTTTTTACTCTGTACACGCCTCAAAGCCTGGCTTCAGATGTTCCATCTCAACTGGATATAAATGTTCAACAAACCATTTTGCAAATAATTTTGCTGCTTATCAGTCGACTTGTGAGCTGGAAGTATTTTAAGTGAGTAAACAGACCGGAATTTCAGAATTTCTGCCGACTTTAAAGAGCATTTTTGGAGTCATCTCGCTAGTCTTGTTAGCTCTTATTTGCTATTGATTGCCTGAAAGTTCCTCTCGCTCTGCTTTCAGTTGAAGGTAATGCCTAAATATATCATATGGTTACTTTATTCAGGGTGAAATTTCATATTAATGTGGTTAAAGCATAAAAAAACATGCATTGTCATATTATCTAGTGTCTCAGGTGTTCTGACTGCGAGCCACCATACTGTTGCCCCCATTGTGTCGCATTGATTTTGGTGAGCATATTCTATGCCTTTCACTTTGGTTTTTGTTCTGTTTAGCACATTGTTGTTGAATAATGGCTAATCTACTGGAAGACATCTTTTGAAAGTGTTATGGAATCTTTGCCACGATGCCATGTTAAGAGATCATGTCCCTTCCATCAATGCACAAACAAGGGCCTGCTAGGTGCATTGGAGAACAATGGGGTGACTTCCACTGTGCCACTGAGAAAACATCCGTGGTGAAATCTCCTTGCCATACCAGTGATGTTGGAATCCTACAAAGTATTCAAGATGAAATTTTGCTCACTAGAAAAATTTCCACCTTTCAATGCCTTAAATGCTCCCTATCAAAGGTGAAATAGCAAAGTATGTAGCATGGGGAGAAAAGTGGCCGTTGATAGTTTTTGGTTTTTAAGCCATTCTTTTTATATGCCATTTTGTATTTATTGGGTTGCAGCCAGCATGAGTAATGACATTTACACAGGTCAAGATTTTGCCTGTTTTTCCACAGACACCCAGTAAGATCCTCTAGCTCCACAAAGTTGAAATATTTCTTGCCTGATGTGAATTTTTTTATTCCGTAATCCCTACAATATTTTAAGAAATTTTAAATGATGTACCACATGCATTCTCTAAAATGATTTTACATTTTCAGAGGCCTTGCTTTGGAAGCTCAATAGTCCTGCCACATATAAAGAATTTGTCCAGTAGCATATTTCTCCTTCAAATGAATAATCAGATGAGAACCCTTCTGGATAAACACTGCACACAAACACTGGTGTTGGAAGCTGAGACTAGAAATCTGAAGTACGGCAGAAGAAAAACAGTGAAATTGAAAACTCACCTGGAGGGATTGTTTGGGACGTTAAAGGAAGCAAGAACTTTTAATAATTATAGCCAACTATGAGAGTTTGAACCAGAAAAGGCATCACAGGTCATTCCAATTTTTAGTTTAATTAGGAAGCCCATTTTTTATTATATACAGAAACACACACATGGACACGCACATACACACTCCTTTCAACACCCTTTTGCTCTTCTTACCCTAACCATAGCGGCCTGTCTTTACATCCTGGTAGTTATAACCATTCTAACCATAATATTGACGTTCATTAGTCAGATGCATGTCAAAGGAAGCCAAAGGATTAGATTCAGATGTTGGAGGGGAACCCAGAGGGCAGCTAATGAAATCTGGACCGCAGAACTCAGGCTGGGGGATCTGAGGGTGGAAAGTGTGGTGTAGATGCACACACACCACTCACCCACATATGAAAGGAGCTATGGAGGGCAACGAGCACGCTTAAAGACTTCTTCATGCATTCTCATACAAAGGTTTCTATAAGTGCAAGGACTTGCACACAGAAGACCGCTAAGCTCTGTGTTGAGGTTGGGATTTGTTTTATCTATGGTTGAGACCTAAATTTCCCCAGACAGGGCCTTCTCTTTGACACGTTCCCACAGCAGCCAAGCTCTCACCCTGCCATGTGTGAAGCTCTGAAGCTGTGGTTGAGGCATGGCTTTTCTTTTTCTTTTTTTTTTTTTCTTGCTTTGCAGTTTGTCAGTTTTTAACCCATTTTCTCAAATTTAGAGAACATTTCTTTCTGGTTTTTTTGTGTGTTTTCATAAACTGCTTTTGTGTTGCCGCAATATTTTGACTTTTTTTTTTATGCCAGCTATATAATTGATATCTTATATTTTCCATTTTTCCCCTTTACTCTCCTCTTCTGACTTGTCTGTGCAGACGGCGACATATTAAACTGGGTTTCTGGCCAGCAGAGCAAAAAAGCTCTCATGTTATACTGCCATGACATTGTTGCAGGTTTAACAAATATGTAAAAACACTTTGCTTATAAAAGTTACATACTGCAGCTTTAATTGATAAAAAAGAAAGTTAAGCAAACTCATAAAAGTAAAAATATTCTGGTGCCATTATGAATAGATGATGAAAATATTAATTGTGACGTCCGTATTCTCTTCAAGTAGTGATCAACACTGAAAAGTGTCACGATGTCCTCAATAAACAGCTTACAGTCAAGTGAAAAAGACAGCATTGAAAGAGTCAAACGGGTTATAAAAATAAAAGCTACATAGTCACTGATTGTTTGAATAAACCACTTCTGTCTAAAAAGAACATGGCAGTCTTTTATGGACTCAGAGTAGGATTTGAAAGGACCACAAGATTCCTGGAACTATAACTTTAAAACAGATGAGTCTCCGGCAATGTACTTTGTTTCTCCTTTGAGTTGCAAGTAGGAAAAAAAGCAATATGTGGTCAAATTCTAGGTTTGCCAGAAGCCACGGTGGTGACAGAATCATGCTGTGTGAATTCTTCCACAAGAGACAGGAAAGCTAGTTAGAGTTGATGGGGAGGGTTGTACTAGAACAAAACCTGCCACAGAGTGTAGAAGATTTAAGACTGGAGAAGAGTTTCACCTTCCAGCAAGTCGGCAAACCACAACATACAGGTAGCTACAGTGGGATGGTTTATAGCACATTTGAAAGGCATAGACGTAAATCCATTTGAGATTTTGGGTCAAGACTTGACATTGCCGTTTACAAACACTTTCCATCCAATGTGAGCTTAAGTTATTTTAAAAACAATCTGCCAAAGTTTGACTTTCTAAATGAGCAATGCTGATAGAGATGTAACCCTAAAGTCATGCTACTGTCACTGCAGCAAAATAGAGCTATACAAAGTATCAACTCAGAGTGCTGGAATACAAGTACACGTCACATTTTCAAATTTCTATTGTAAAAGAAAATTGATTAAAAACTGTTTCGTTTTTCTTCTACGTTATCGTAATGTCCTACTTCTGGTTGGTCTATCAGATAAATAAATAAACTGAGGAGGATAAATACTTTTTCAAGACAATGCTGTATGTTTCCCTTTATACTAACAGAACACTACAAGAAAAGATTTGTTTCTGTATTAGATTCCCAATCAATGCATAATAATGGGATGAATATGAATTTCAAAACGGCCGTTTCACTGTCCAAAGCATGCAAATACAATCTTCCTTATCCAATTACTCCATTTGTACAATTAATGTCCCCCTATTTATCAAGCATTATGTTGCTAATGGATATTGCTTATGTATTGACCATTTAAATTCAAAGCGGACTATTGTTCGAGCCATTTTAATGTACGTACTCTGACTGCAGACCAGAGTGTTGACACAGTAGTAGGCCAATATTTACCAAGCCCTCCTCCTGCTCCGTGCGTCTGGATATGTTTTTCAGATTTTAATTGGAATTTTAATTGCAACGAGGATTAAGGCTGTTATGGATAATTGAAACTGACAAACAGAGCATGAGGCAAGCAGCATGAAGTGAACTAATCTTGTTCCCCGTTTTGCTCCAACTTTGGTGGGTCTTCATGTTGGAGACATATTCAGCACTTAGGGCTAATAAGTGCTTCAGTGTTGGCAGGAATGGAAATTGTGTGGAGACTCTTCTTTAAATTGCCTATTTGGAACAGGGCAGTGGCTTGGATTCGTTCATGAAACATGCAAGTAGCCTGCACCCAGGAGGGGGTTTCAGAATACGAAAGTTGACAAAACTGAGTCAAAACGTAAATACTAGAGTAATGTTTTCACTTTGTTTTACACAAAGAATGAATGAGTTTAGTTTTACAGGATATGCCTTGAACTAAATAGTTGTAAGCATGATACCTAATAATAATAATAGCCAGTTAACAAGCAATGTCCAGAATGATTTTATGACTACAAACCTGAAAAAGTGAACATGTAAGTTAAACTCAGTGTGTAAAAACATGTGTTTGTATTTACAAACTACGACTAAAATATGCCAAAGTCCAAAATTTTTTCATAGCCTTAATGGATTTTAATTCAATCAAGAATTTTGTTTGATAGGAAATGAGACAGATTGACAAATTGTCAAATACACTGACTGTGTATTTGCTGCAATACAGTTAATAGAAGGAAATAGATTTGTTCTCTTCATCTTACCTGATGAAGAGAATGGATGAATGAATGTATCCAGTAAAACAAACAAAAAATAATATTTATAACTCTTGCAGATTTAGATCTGAACTAAAGAGCTTCAATAAAATATGCTTTGTTGACATGCTGTTAAGATGTATTAAATTGATAATTTAATACATCTGTATGGAACATCAGAATTATGATGTGTAGTCTCAATTTATAAAACCAATCAATTTCCATTCATATTTTTGATTAATGAGATCAAATAGTATTATTTAAGAGTGGATTAGGAGATTTCTGTTCTAAATTCCTTTTCATTTTCAGACAGTCAGCAGAAGAGAAATAAAATAACTCCTTGTAATCTCTTTTAATTTTATCTGATTACAGATCATTTAAAAATTATATTTTTTGAATTATGAAATACAAAAATGCTCCTGGAAATGTTTGTAAGCTCTTATCTGTGAAACTACTACAGCAAATTGTTTTGTCTAGTGAGCTAGATGTTATTGTTACACTTCCAATCAACAGTAGTAACAAATGTAATGTATTCAAATACACCCAGTGGAGCATTACAAGTGTTGTTGTTATAATTAAATATTTCACGAGGAGAAAATACATGTGTTGTCTGTTTGCTAGCATGGTTCACAGTTTTTGATTGATTTGTTCCCAGGACTAAGAACACCTACTACTTTGGCATTCTACTACATTGCAAAACAGGGGAACCACAAATTCTTGTTGTGAACACAACAGACGTTTTGAAAAAAGAAGGGAATCAGTTAAATCTTACTGTGTGTCCGAATAATCATGACTTTTACAAGGCACCTTTCACAGGTCAAAAACCACAAGGTGCTTTACTACAAAAACACAATGAAAGAAGATTAAAATATTAGAGAAATATCACATAGCCTACATGCAATTTCATGCTTCATATATTAAGCTGAAAGCAAGTGTAAATGAATGATTCTTTAGCTGATTCAATAGAATCAAGACTGCACAAAACATAGGAGGCAGCACATTTCACAGTCTTGGGCAACAAGGATTTATCCCCCCTCTGACCTTAAATTGTGTTTGTGGAAGCATTGCTAGCCTTTGACTGGAAAATCTCAGACTGTGAGAAAGGGTGTGGAGCTGGAAGGTCAGAGAAACAGCCAGGCTCTTGACCATGTAGAGCCATAACAGCAAAGACTAACATTTTAATATGAATTCTAAAATGTGTCGGAAGCAAATGGAAGGAGATTAAAACTGGAGTAATGTCTCTTTTGTGTGTGAAAAAAAAACAGAAAAAGAAATGATTCTCGACTGTCATGCAGTATAGTCAAATTATTACTTTTCATTTGATGTGCTTTAACTTGTCAATTCTGCAATACAAATTCATGTTATATAACAGAGACTTTCAACATAAGAGAAGAGATAGCAACAAGTAACGAACAAGTTTGAGTGATTAAATTACAAAAAGGTCACTAAGCCTGCATTGGAATGCATCTAATTGTTATTTCAACAAATAGCATCAGTTAGATGAATCACCTGACAGAATTTCTTTAGATAATAACAGCATTTCTTCCCCCACGGCAATAAAACCTTCCTCAGGATTTACAGCTGAAGATTTATGAAGAAAAACCTACCTGAGTCTGTCTACTCACTAATTAGCAGTTATCCTCTCACTCATTAAGATGATTGCTACTGGCAAAAATGTTCTTTCAGAAATGTTTGACGCACAATTAACTACAGCATTCCTGCTTTGCAAATCAAATAAAATCCGTGCTCAAGTCAGAGCTATCAACTCTGTTTGTTCCGTCCGTGTTCACAAGACACAGTGGGTGTCTGATTTGCTGCCACAAGTGCTCAGCAGTGTCAAACAGAGTTAATTTTTGCAAGTCTTCCATGAGGATTTTACCTTTCTGGTAAGTCTACTACACTGCTGTATTGACAACAGATTTTAAACTCTTCACTGTGACCGAGTGTAAATACAGTTATTATTTCAGCTAAAACCATGAGGCAATCAATAACCATTTTTAGTTTGATGCGGTTTAGCAGACCGGTGATTGGATCCAAGTCAAAGTAAGATCATAACTACCTTTGGCTCTTACAGCATTGAAAAATCAATATTCATAGAAACCAGGTAACCCCTTAGTGGGAGACGGGAGGATACACACAATAAACAAATTTGCATTGGTGAACAGCAAAGTCAGTGTCATATTCAAGAAATCAGAGTATCTGAACTTTGTAAGATCAGTTACCCATCACCTCATTTCGAGCAGATCAGATCACTCTTTGCACCTCTCATGGCAAGAACAGTAGCAGTTTCTGATATGGGCAACGTTGGCAGCTGCCCAAGGCGGCTTCTCGTCTAGGGCGGCGTGAGCTTCACCAGAACTGATAAATGTCACGCTGCCTGTGTGAATCAAATACAGGGATTTATTGTCATGTGAATTTCAGAGAAAATAAACAAACAAAAACCCAAGGCAACATCAAAAATTAGATTTCCATTATTTTTGCACCCTGCTTTGTAGTCCAGAGCCAAATCAGCAGTAATTGCAATGAGGAAATGGAGTGAGTCTCTGACTGCAGTTTGGGTTTGCTGTATGATCAGGCTGCTGACAGACGAGCAACCTGTAGGTGCTTCAGAGGTGGGAGAGACTCACAGCAGCACTTGCCACTTCCTGTAACTATGATTAGTGTTTTCATGTGTCACCAAAGTCTCCAATAACACAGAACCGTAGCCTCACTTTGTATTTTTTAACCAACAGAGGCGGGATTTGATGTTGTGCTGTGCTACTGTAGTCCATCTGCTTCAAAGTGATATGAGATGTTTGTGAAACACAGCAGAGAAAAGCATTATATATTTTAGATGAATGGGCCAATAGGTTCGGCTACAGGAGCTCAGTGGGGTGTTTAAATGACACACAAAGGCAGTTGGATGAATTTAAAAAACTGGCTTTAGTGACATAAACCATAAAATTGGCAAACAGTTGTACAACACACAATTAAGAAAATAAAATTACACACAATAAAATACAAGAAATAATAATAATACTTGGCCAAGTGCTAATTCTCAGTTTTAAATCTTTTGGTGCACTCTGGTAATCTGAATGCTAAATCGTAATAGACAACAGATAAATCAATTTCAGTTCCAATTCAGGTTCGACTCAACACCGTTCACATGAGGAGAATTTCCTACACAGTGTTATAATGTCCCAAATAAAAACTCGTCCAAAGGGTGATGTCCAAAATTCCAGGATGAAACAATAAGCAAAAAATGTCAGTCAGTGGTCTCACGCATAACCAACTGTGTGTGAAGATGTGAGTGATACAGGCCTACCTCACAGCAGGACTCCAAATAGAAAAGAATGAATCCAGTTCTTTCCAAGTCCAGGTGGGACGGCTCAGTCAAAGTCACAGGAGGAATCCACCTCAGGAACAATTAGCATAGAAAAAAACCCTGACCTGTCAACAGACAGCAGAAATGTAGAGTTTTTATTAAACTGTTCTAGCTTTAATCCTTAAATCATGTTTCTGTAGACATTATATTTGACATTAATTTGTTATCAAATTGCTCACGTTTGCAATAAAACAATTATCTTACCTCAATGCAGTATTTCACTGCATTATCATTTTACTTTTTTGTAAAAAAACACAATGTTAAACATTATATTTTACCCAAAATCAGTAAAAGTTTACATTTGAATAATTAAATAGACCAAATAAAGGCTATTATTCAACAAAAATGTGAAAAACCGAAATGAAAGGCACATAATATGCTCACCGATCTCAATGCGACACGTTTGGAACAATGTGGCTCTCAGTCCGGACCGTGGGGCACTAGATAATGTAACAAGGCACATTTTCATGCTTCAACCTCAGTAATGTGAACTTTCATCGTGAGTAAAGTAAGAATATACTATATTTTAGTCTTTACCTTAAGCTGAACGGAGAACGAGATGAACTAGCAGGAACCAATAGCTAATAAGAGCTAACGAGGTAGCTCTAACGGTACTCGGCAGAAAAATTGAAATTCAGTCTTTCAACTCACTTCACAACTTCCAGCTTAGAAGTCGGATGACAAACAACAATTCTATCTGCAACAGAGTTTGTTTCAAGTTCGTATCTAGTATTTTTTCCGTCTTAACCAACACAGGCTCTCACGCTGCACAGCTTAACAGTCTCGTCCTCATGGCGGATCGCTCCCGCACACACAAACACGATGCAGACACGGGGTAGAAGGGCGGGACCTACAGCTGCAGTCTGTATTCTGATTGGTTGATACGCACTGGAAACTAAACTTCCTATTGGTTAGGTATACTACCCTTTCCTAACCTGTTTCTTAAAGAGACATTCCCATTATATGTGGGTTACATGTTCACAAGGACAGTGACGGCCCGCTTCAAGCTAAACTGCCCTCATAGATGGCATCAGAATTGCTTTTGACTTGTCAACAGAGCATGAAGGCACTGGCTCTTTGGAATAACAGGATGTTTGAGACTTTTTTATGCTATACGTGATTCAACAATAATTACAGCTACTGCTGTAGCTTACTCCGGGGATTCCTAATTGCACATTGGGAGTTATATTAGGCAGAGCACTAATTAACAAAGTGTGTTTCATTTTTTATAACCTAATTTTCAAAGCGTCAAGCGGCATATTACCATAAGACAGAGACCTGATGGTCTTCTTAACTATATTACTTGGATTGATGGTAGTTTAATGCTTTGTAAGATAATCCCTCTTTATACACGGACATGTTGTACTAATAGTATGTTTTTGTATGTAGAAACATACTATGGTCAATCCTCTAGACATTTTTGCTGTGTGTTTTTAAACTTCCCAAGACAGTCATTACGCATACTGCATTGCAGTTGAGTTCGGAAGCTGGAATTTCAGAGTCACAACTTGGAAAAATCAAAAGAAACTACTCTAGTTTACAATTCAGACACAAAGAAAATGTGGTTAGTAAATCCCGGACCTCAAAATCCTATATGGCTGCTGTGTGAAAAAATCATGTCACCATTAAAGTGATCACCTCTGATGCAAATACACCTTCACGACATGATGTTCCCACCTTCATATCTCTAAATCCTCCTACAATAAAGCTGATCTGGTAATTTCTGGGGGTTGTGCATTTGGTTAATAAACATGCATTGCTTATTGGAAACCATTGAGTTTTATTCTGGTGTTATCTTAGCAGTCTATCTCCTCCTGTATTTTACTTTCCTTACTACTAACATTTGTTAACAAGAGTTTAGTTCAGTGTCTATTCAATGTTTTATGTTAAAGACAAACAAAAAACAAGTTTCCTGACATAATAGTAAAGAATCCATAATATAATTTTATAGCATGAGTAATAGCTGTCTAAGTAAATATTTGTTTTTTTACATGCAATAGGTCATTGACCTGGGCAGACTTTTTAAGGGAGAGTGCCATCTACATTTTGGCAGCTCGGCCTAATAGCTCTGCCATGCACATCCGGATGCCTCTATAGTCCAGGTTCCTCACATGCAGCCTGCAGAGAGAGAAAGAGCGATGTAGTCCATGGATGAACAGGGGGAAGAGATAAACATGCTGACATGATGTCATGACGAGTGAAACTGAGGAAACCGATTGAAGCACCAAGAGGTAGTAGCGAATGAAGCAATCAACAGAAACTCTCCTCTCCAGTGTCACTTCAGCACAACAACACAGGCAACATGAATGTGTTTGATACACAGACACCCCAAGTGGAAGCAGCTGTCATAGCTCCAAACTCCAAACAGTTTCCAAAACGTGTAAGAGATACGATGGGAAGGACAACCACCCTCTTCATGATTAGCTGGTTTGTGAAATTTCTGAAACTTTGGGTGTCTTTATTAACACATAAGAAGCCAGGATGCTAAAAGTGACATAATGCCATTTAAGGTAAATAACACGCATTTCTGAGTGGGTTCATTAGTGTGACAAGCTGTTACTCTGTTCAAGTATTTGTTACTTCAAGCTTCACCATGTGCTAATGATAAACACATGACATTGTACTGGGTTTTCGGTTCACCATCAGAGCCCCTGGTGATTCAATACTATCTACATACAATAAAAGCCAACTGCTACACATACCAATATAAATTATTATTCATTAAAGCTGTATTTATTCCTGTATCTTTAGACGTATCCTCTGTTTATCCCTGTTTCATCCAAGAATCTGTGTTCTTCTGAAATACTAACTGTGAAAAGGATGTGAACAGTAATGAAAGCTAACCTTCTAAGTGACATGTATGTATATGTATATATACTGCCATATAGTCCTATTGCTTTTGTTGTGCTCTCTGAGCTGCACTATGACAAAGTAAAAACAATCGCTTGTTTCGTTCTAATCACAATATTTGCACCGTGAGAATGATATAAAATGTAATCATTGTCTGACATAAACACTGTAATGAATTACTGAAAGAAAGTGAGATGTGACAGAGAAATGGGGTTTCTTTCCCAGTAGGTGTAGCTATTGAGGAAAAAAGGTTGCCAGGAAAAGATGGACTGAAAGAGTGTAAATGAGATTTCCCTTTAAACTACTGGGGCATTGGACATTGTGTAGTGTATATGAAAGATGTATGCTTTGTTCTTTTAATGAATAAAGTGTAGAAATAAGATTAAACTTGTTTGTTGAAGAGATATGTCACAGTGTTGTAATAAACACTTGGAATTTACACTTTAGTTTGTGTCCTGTGTTACTTTCATAATGTGTTGTAATGTATCAATGCATTGTGGGGAGTGAAGTGTTGTCTGGTGCTAAGTTAGAGAGACCAACTAACCTAATAGTCAGTGATGTTTTACTGTGAGAGGATGCCAGGGTACCCGGTGAGAACCCACGTATGTATGAGGAGAATATGCAATCTCCAACAAGAAAGACCCCTGGGTGGGACTTGAAGTGAGGACCTTATGGCTATAAGGTAAGAGTGCTAGCATTTGAATTATCACAAAATCACTGGTTCACTTATTTGTACTTTTGGAAAATCTGATAAAATAACAGTAACTGAAACCTACTTTAAGTTATACTTCATTTTTTTAAGTTAAAGGTTGTGACGGCTTTAGTGGCCTTTATTTGACAGTTGTCAGACAGTAATGCAGGTTGTGAGAGAGAGGGAAGGTCTTTTCAATGAGGGTGTCTCCTTAGAGGCAACCACGACTGATCAAAACAAGAATGTCATCAAACACCAATCCCTTTTGTAGCAACTACTCTGCTCTTCTAATTCAATCAGAATGACAGATGCCTTGTGCTCATCAACACTTTGCCCTCGCCTAACTGTAGGATCATGGACGTTATGCAAGCATGTCAGTTGTGGCAAGGGTAAATGAGATTTTCATGATCTGTTATTAACTTCCATTAATTTAATTATGGAATTCCATCTCATCACTCTTCACAGTAAACTGGACTGCAAGCGATGCAAATTGACAACATAAAAACTGAAACAGCTAGAATATTTCTGTCTCACATTTCTGTCTGTATATATACCACAGTATATACAGAAATTTTTTCTGTATATACCGTAGTCTCCATTTCAGACTAATGTTGCAACTATCCATTGTTTCAGTAATATTGATGTATGACATAGTATTTTGAAATTAGTATACAAAACGTAAATTTTCTTAGTTCACAGAATTGGATCGTAAGCTTGAATTTACAGTTGCTCACAAAGCTCAGCTTCTCCAGATTGAAAATATTTTACTTTTTCTGCCAGTAAAACAAAACTTATGCAGAGTTTCGGATTCAAGTGAAGAAACAATGCAAGGCAGAGTCCCACAGAGCATCCAGATGACCAGGGTTGTGCGTAAAGATTTTATTTTTTTACCCAGGTGAGCAAATGTGTTTTTCTTTTTAAACACATGAGAATAAATACCACTGTCTTGTAACCCCAATCAAAGAATCCAAAAAGGAAAAAATATCAGTCAATATTTCCCAATTGGTTCAGCAGTTTGTCACCTCTGCCAGCTTTGTTTACAGCTTTAACCTTGTCATCCATGGCAGAGCCCTACCCTCAGGCAGAATCAAACTGGTAGGCTGTCAGTCCTCAATAAAATTGGGGCTAATACCTATGAGGTATTAGCGCCTTCATCATATGAGATCACATTCGAGGTCAAGGTTTCACTATTGCTGTATTTTGTAACTTATGCCAATGATGCCTCAGATTGTGTATAAGAAAATGACATTATTGGCTGCACACTTAGCTGCTATATTCTCACACTTCTTTTTAAAACACATATTTGACATTGATCAATGATATGTAACTTGCAAGTCCAAGCAGAAATAAAAATGTAGAACTGTAAAAATGTACAACCTTTATCTGTCATGTGGATGTATTTGTATGTGGGTCCAATTGCAGAAAGGCAGAGAGGGCTTGTAGGTGAAGAAGGTTTTAATGTAAGAAATTACAAAAAAATAAACTTATAACAATAACAAGGAGCCAGAGCTAAAACACAAACCATAATTCCAAAGGAAAAAAAAAGCAAGGACACACAAGGAGAATATAGGGTAGAAAGGGAAGAAACAGGGGATATAACAGGATAAACCAGCAAGAAGTGTAAGCAGGAGGAGGGTTTAAATACTGTGAGGGTGAACGCTGGAACAAAAGACCTGGGCTGATGAGCTAACAGGTTGCAGGTGTGAGGGGAGGAAGAGAGAGAGAAAAAATGGCACAGGGAGCAAGAGAGATTACCCAAGGGACTAGAAAATGAATCTAACACTAAATAATAACTACACCTAATAAATATTATTAAACCAGAGTGACAAGGAATAAGTAAAGACAAGAAATAAACATAACTAGAAACACTAAGAAGGACTGGACTAAAGTAAAACAGAAACAAGACTGGACAAGTGAAGAAACGAAGGAACACAGAATAATCAAACCTCAAAAACATAACAAGAACTGGCTTTTGTCTGAATTTATCTTAAACTGATTCAAAACTGACCGTTTTCC
Source organism: Girardinus metallicus (assembly GCA_903067095.1). NCBI lineage: Eukaryota > Metazoa > Chordata > Actinopteri > Cyprinodontiformes > Poeciliidae > Girardinus > Girardinus metallicus. The sequence goes on from CAEGAE010026215.1 coordinate 129,828, forward strand.
TGAATGTTTTACTTATTCCCCTCATTCAACACATCTGAATGAAATGATGGTTCATCAGCAGGCCTCTGCAGAACTTTGTCTTACTAATGAAGTAGTTGGACCTTTTGAATCAGAAGTGTTGGAGCAGAGACATCGGAAACTGGAAGAACACCTGCCTTGAGGGCTGGACCTGGACAATCACATTATAATGTAAAATTATTGGGTAAGTGGAAAAGAACAGCCAGTAAAAAGGATAATAAAAACTTTATTTTGCAGCAAGATCGTTTTTAAACCTTTGCTACATTTTCATTGTGTGTATATAATGATCGGAGTTCAATCTTTGCATTACTCCAAATATTAGTTTGAAAGTCAGGCTGTTGAACTATCTCAACAGTTAACTGTTGAGATAGTGAACTAAGCATGTAAAAAGTGTGGGAAAAGATTGTTTTGATGGGTTTATTATGTAATTGTTTCATAATAGATTCAATTACTATCCTCTTGACCATGCTAATTGATGCTCAAAATGCTTTGTCAAATGTGAATGAGTTTGGTTATTTAACCCAAATAAACTGAAAATATATTCCTGATGAAAACATTTCCCTGAAAAGGCTGCAATGTCATCAGTATGTGATTTTGTATTTGCATTTTATGATTCTTGTACCTTTTTTCCAAATGATAAAAAAAAGTTTACCAGATCCAGAAAAGTAACTGACAGTAAAACATATATCTCAGTTTTTCATTGTGCGTTTTCTTCCTGCAAAGTCTTTACACAAAGAAAGTATTCACTGAAATTGAAAGATTAGAAGTGAACACAGAGCAGAATACCAATTGTTCCAGTTAGGAATCTTACATGTTGGTTGTATATTTTGCAGCCTTTATCACAGCTTTGGCAGCTTAAATTCCAAATGAAATGCAAATTTTACTTTAATGTGAGTAGAGCACTTTAGTGCACTGAACAAGAATAAGATACTACTGGCTTTTTTCTGATTCAGTAGTGGGTGTAAACACTCCATTTATACCTCGAGGATTCTTGTGTGTTGTGACTCTCGATGCACTGACTCCAGTCTCAGTCCACTTCTTGTGAATCTCCTCACCTCTGATTACCAGTGGGAATGAAGGGAGCAGGGTTCGAACTGTGCCGAGCCACTGCCACCCCCATGCTGTACTTTGAAATCTTGCTTAAAATATTCTCACTCTATGAGATTCACTTTCTGAAACGAGTGACAAAAACTGCAGAACTTTTCTAGATGTTCTAAGTTCTTGAGCTGTACTTCTGTTGTGGAAACGTTTGCCTAACAACTCTGGGTAAAGAAGCAGAAAAATCATCAGATTTAGTCATCTCTGTAGTTTACCATAGCCAGATGTAATAATATTATTGAAAAATAATTAATTCTGCATTATTCAGTAAAAGCATTGGACCCTCACAAATTAGCAGCGTATACCAATTACCCATCACCTGCTCTATTTTTTTTTCTTTCTTTCCAAAATAGTGGCAGAGTGTGTTCACTGCAGCGTGGTCTAAAGCCGAGGCACCTCTAGCTTGTTACTGGATCAGCCTCAGTGAGAAAAAAGGAAAAACTCTTTATCTCTGTTGCAATTTCAAGAAGGCAAGTACATAGGAGATTTGCATAACAGTTATGAATTTGTATATTTTTGATTGAAGTACATGTAAACAACTTTATGTAATGAGGTGACAGATGATGAACCAAAAGTAACCTTTTCTTCATGGATTAGTTCTAATTCTGTTATAAGACAGAACAAAGGAAATACTGACCATAGAAGGTTATAAATCTAAAAATTGACTTCGGGGAAATAATCAGCTGAACAACTGCTGTTTGACTCCAGAGTTTAGGACTTAAGATATGTCTGAGGATGAATGTCTGCTTTTAAACCAAACAAAAGAGCAGTGAGTGTTGACAGAACAGATGGATGGGGCCAAAACAAATCCCTAAAGGAACACGAAAGCTCACTTTAAGTAGAAAATTTGCTGAGTGGAGGAATTCTACTGTTAACACTCAGCTTGGACATTAGAGGCTGTCAACAGATGATGGATTGAACAGTGTTCTGTGAGATATACAATGAGCTGAAAAAGCATTGTATGATAGAAAACTGCAACCTATTAATAGTGATCCACATACATATATATATGTTACATTTACTGTCTTCTGAAAGCAAGTAGTTGCTCAGTATTTTATTGAAGCGGAATGAATACAAATGCACACCAACATTTCAGATTCTAATTTGTTGAAAATTTTGAAAACAGTGCCCTAATTGTCCAATTACCTTTAGAATTGTGACACTACTTCATGTCCACCACAAAAATACACAGAAAATACAAAAAAACATGAGTATTTTTAACATGAAAAAATGTGCAAAACATTAATGGTTGTTAATACTTTTGAAAGGCATTGTATAATAACTCTCCAGATTAGCTTGCGTCTCACCATTGCTAACTGTTTTTGTACACAACAAAACTAACAGCAAACAACACCCACCTACCACACCTCTACAGTCATGTTTTAAGCAGCATCTCCCTCCACCCCCCTAATATTCTAGCACAACTAAAGAAAGCATACAAACCTTCTCTACTGAGTTTTTCTTTGGAACCCCCTTGGTCTCTGCAACTGACGCAAGACAATTACAGCAGCATGCTTCCAGAGATCCATTCTGGGTATTTTCAGACCAAGTTAATTTAATGACATTTGATGAAAGCTGGAGACGTCATTAAGAAGGGTCATGCATCTTCCTTCTGCTCTGTCTACATGATATGCAAATAGACAGTGGGATACACATGCATGTATACAAGAAGCAAACACTCCCAGCTTGTAAAATTAGACATAAAGGCAGTTCAGAAAAGAATTAGGTTTCTAAAACTGAACACCTGCTGTGAATAGACATCTGTGCACCACAGTGAACTATGTCCATGCCAATAATTAGGCCTGCGTCCACTCTGAAAGTCTTGGTACTATGCCTGTGGGAGACTTTATTTCCCCAGTTAAAAATAAAATCAGTCCAATGAAACTTCTATCAAACATTTCTGCTAGAAGGCTTCCGTAAAAAAAACAACAACAAAAAAAACCAAAAACAGCTCCTCATTATGTGCCACAGCCTCCAGTATCTACAGACGCTTGTGTCCAGAATCTCGCTGTGCTAGGGTGTTGTTTATGGGTGAACATTTGGTGGAAAACAAAAGTGATGCCATTATAAAATTGTGTAGGAGATAAAAAAAAAAAAACAGAGTTGATTTTTTTTTCTAGCTTTGCCTGCAAGCTTAACTCTGCTAAAAGTAGAAGGATGGTCTGACAGAACAATTCCAGTGGATTTAAAAGACCGAAAGATCCAAACAAACAAGAGTCTACTTCGATAGTTATTGGCACTGTTGTCAATACAGGTGTTCTTTTTATGTAAACTTGCAGATCACATAAAAAGATTTTATGGCCTGTTGGAAGTAGTTAAAGTTAGCTACTGTTTTTACCCTACAACGAGGGAAAATAAACACTCTAACACAAGAGCTCCACCTGTGGTTGAGCTGTGTTATGAGAAATTGATTTTTAATAATCATTTTCAGGTTATAGTAACCTCACTTAGAAATGTTTTGATCAACATTAACAAATATGCGAGTGTTCGGTTATTATGGCCTTACAGTCTATCGTTCTCTAATATTAACAAAAAAAATAAAAAGATTGCATCTGACCTCTGATCCTGGGCTAATACACTTTGCTCTTAGCTCTTAACACCGTCCAAGATAAACTCTGTATTTTCAACAAAAAATGTTCTAGAAAACAAACAAGCCAAAAAAAAAAAAAAAGTAATGACTTCCAAGCCTACTTACAAAAATATGTCAGTATAACTAGGAAACAATGAAACAAAAATCCCATATGCAAGCAGATGGAAAATCAGCTGGACAATGACCCTTCAATAGAAGGATTTTAATCAAAGGACATTAAGGTATTAACATTGCCCAGTTAAGGTCCTCAGCAAAATCCAACAGAAAATCAGTGGCAAGATTTAAAAATTGGCATTCACAATTGATGTCTGAGCAATCTGACTGAGCTTCAGAAGTTTTGCAGAGCAGAATAAGATGTTTAAACCTACCAATGCATAGATTTAGGCTGACCAATACAAAGCACAACAGCATTCTAAGGAATTTACTTGTTAAATTAGAAAGTAATTACTTTTGTTCTACATCACAAAACTGTACAACTTTTTGTTGGACTGTCAAATAAAATCTGAATAAAATACACCTATGTTGTTGAAATGTAATAAAATATAAAGTCCAAAGGTTGTGAAAACTTTTGAAAGGTACTGAAGTTTTGCTTGAATATTAACCTGGATGGCTGGATGGATGAACATAATGTACTGCCATTTAGTGTTGGATAAACAGAATTACATCTATTACCTCAAAGATGCGAATTCCTTCAAACAACCCAAAAATAAACGCATTTGATCAGAGTTAGGGAATACTTTTTATATCATAATTTTAACAAGAGTTGACTAAATATTGGACATGTATCGGTTTTTCTCAATTGCTATGTATTTCATTTAGATCGTGTGCGCTTGCGCAGAAGGGGGGCGGATTTGTTTTGCTGGACCCTGTAGTGTTTTGTATTAGAATCCATCGAAATGGGGTTTATGAGATACCGGCATCTTCGACGGTAAACGTTCCTGAGGTAAAAATTTTACACGTTCATCTGCATCTGTTATAGCTGTTTTTGTAATGATACCTGTGTGTGTTCATAAGCTGTAGTATTTAAACAGCCTCTTACCAAGCGAATGCCGACGTACTGATGGAGCCCTGTTAGCTTCAGTCCAACATGTTAGCTTTGACTCTGTAGGTTTGCTCTCTACCAATAAACAGCATGCTTGAGAAGGGGCAGTGATGGAGATTATTAACGTCGGAGTTTATATTTAGCTTTCACCCTGCCGTTCCTAATATATGTACAAAAGCTGCGCTTATTCTCTTAGAAAACAACTACGTTTGGATTATTTTGCTAAACCACTCTTAACTCAAATATGAACTCATCTAGTCCTGAGTTAACAAAATAAGAATGTTTTTTTGCTTTTATCCCATCAATAACGGTTTATTAAGTTGTCATTTTCCACGTCAAAAAGTGACATAATCACTCAAGTCTAGTGCTAAACCTGCATTAGAGTTGAACGAAAACACTTATAACTTGGATTGCTATACAACGTAGCATAATATTTGAATTATAACGAATTTATAGATGAAAACAATAAATACTGCAGTCTTATAAGACTTAATGAGACGTTTTTGTTGCACTAAAATAGGATAACAAATTGACATATATATATAGAGAAGGCATGACTAATCATAACCAATCTTCTATATTTATTTATAACATGCTAAGACAACAAAGCTTAAAAAAAAATTCTAATCTTGAAACTCAAGTGCAAGTTATTAAAATAGCTTGTAGAGTTTATTTGTGCTTACTTTAAGACCAGTTCTTTGGTCAAATATGAAGACTAGCCTGAGCAAGTAGTAGATTAAAAAAAGGAATATTTTTACCGCACACATGTTCTTTTATGTGAACTAAATTGCTGAACACAACTCTGGAACATTAGCAGTATTATACAGAAATGACCTTAACATTTACCAAATAATCCTCTTGTGTACGAGTTTCAGTAAAGTTCAAAATGGTGGTCTGTGAAGAATCATGAGGTTCCTTCTCCTCACTGACCCCAAACCTGGCCAATAATTTAACCCAATATTTTATTAATATTTAAGAGTAGAAACAGCATCCACTTGCTGCTTATGTAGATAGACTGATGAATTGATCAATAGCAGGTACCGCTCATAAAGCATCGCCCCATGTTTCTGGGAAACTAAACGCAGCATATCAGCACAAACACCTACATCAGCTGTCAAGGTGGAGCCCTAAAGATTTAGATTTTTTTTTTTTTTTTACAAACTTAGAACCTGATCACCGTTCAGTCAGTGAGTCAATTGTGAGATCCTCCGACAGCTGAACGGCCCACGCTGGGTCATCAGCAGGACAGTGATCCTAAACACAGCATCAAATTCACAACAGGTCTGACTGAACACACACACACACACAAAAAAACAAAAGAATATTTCAGTCAAAGCCCAAACTTCAATCTATCACTTCTTACTGGCGCACATGGCGATGACTCAGCACTTTCACACCAGCATGGAAGATGGTGCTCAGGTTAATGGATCTCAGGGAATTTTATTTGTATACTTATTTTAGGTGATAATGAATACTTACAAGAGGTTGTGGTTAACTACAAGGAAACTGACATACAAACCCCGAGGCCCTTCACAGAGATAAGAATTCACGCTGGGAGAAATGTTATGCGAGGATCATGTTGAATCTAAAATAACACGTTATTTTAGATTCAAATATGAGGACCTCATAAAATATTTCACCTGTTCAGTTCCTTCATCCTTCGTGTTTTTTATTGTCATAAAGTAAATAAATCTATTTGTGTGAAGATGAAATTTCCATCATACCCGTAACATGGAAAATTAAGCCACTGCGCCTAGGAACTAAAATAAATAACACCTGTAGACCTTATTCCCACAGCAGCTGTCAATGATTAATTAAATTGTTTAAAAGAGCTTTATCAGAGTTTCCAATGGCTTTACACAACTTCTTAACTCCACTTGCAGTGACCTTGTGACAGCCTACAAGAAGACGAAACCATGGGGAACACGAGCAGCGAGCGGGCTGCAATGGGCCATGGGGAGAAGGCTCAGCGGAGAGACAGCCGGGGGATCAAAGAGGGAGAGAGACCCAAAATCCTCATGGATAGCCCAGAGGATGCTGATATTTTTCACGGAGAAGACATGAAGGTGTCCATTGATGTTTACTCAGAGGCACATTTCCATGCGTGTTGACAGTTTGAAATCCAACTCTTATCATATTAAAGGTAAAAAAAGCTCCGAGAGGATCTACTGTATCTCTCTGACGTGTGTTTCAGGCCCCTCTAGAGAAGGAGGAGTTCCTTGCCTGGCAGCAAGACCTGGAAGCAGACGATAAAGTCCTGGCTGTTGACCGACCAACCGTTTTTCGCTGGACAGGCGATGGAAAAGAGGTCTACCTCTCTGGGTCTTTCAACAACTGGGCCAATAAGATTCCCCTAATAAGAAGGTGGGGGCAATGTCCTAAACTCAGCGGTTACATCCTCCATAATTTAGTAATGTTTAATTATTAATAACTGTACTTACAGTTGTTTTAAATGTCTTCTCCTTTTTTATCTTCCTACCAAGTCAGAACACATTTGTGGCAATTGTGGATCTACCCGAGGGAGAGCATCAGTACAAGTTTTATGTAGATGGCCAGTGGACCCATGACCCAACGGAGGTAAGCTGTTACATCTATTCAGACTTTTTCTATTGCATATTTTAAGCATTTAAATTTGAACGTTTAGCTCTTTTGGGACATGACGTTTATGACCTCTGCTGTTTATGATTTCTAAACTTTATGAAATATTTAGTTATTTCTTCTGATAAAAACATTTAGTCTTTTAATCCATTAAAACAGTTTGTGCTCCTTGAAGACAAATTACTTTCATTTACACCATTCAAAGTATAAGGAATTCAGCCATTATCACATGTTAGGACTTTAATATTTTGCCTATTTTTTATTTTTGTAAAATTTCAGTTTACGTCTCATGTACACTTTTTTTCTCCTAAAGCTGTTGACATCATTGTTCAGAAGAAGAGCTACGTTCTAGATTTTCTAGAAATAACATTTTAGAGGGGTTCTCGGGTCTTTGCAGATTATTGCAATCTGGGCGGTTCTGGTCCATAATACAAGAGTGTGTCTCAGAAAATGTGTCCCACTTCTCAACTGATCCTAATGCAAAAGTCAAATTGGGTTTTCAAAGACGTTTATAATGAATC
>CAEGAE010026220.1:0-43786 GCA_903067095.1 Girardinus metallicus
GTGTGTGTGTCTGCTGTGTGGTAGCTGGAAGTGGCAGACAAGGCAAACACTGCACCGGGGTGGGAGGTGAAGTGTTTTGCCCGTGGGCACCCCTACATGTGTTCAGTAGGAAATGTGGCCTGATATTATCTCTTTTTAATGTTCGCACCAGTATTATGTGTGTTTTAATGTTCTGTGTCTCTCGAAACAACATGACCAGGGCGTTTTATAATCCCTCTGCTGTCCTGACTGAGATCAGATGAATCTAGAAGCCTTTCTACCACGTCTACATTTGACATCATTAGCCAGATTATAATTGGTGCTCTGTCGGCTGATCCCTCGCTTTACATGAGGATTTAGTCAGCCTGTGAATGAGGACGGCCCACTTTTAATCATCACACAAAGCAAACCAGGGGGGATTGAGTGTGTGAACAAGAAAACACAGATTGTCAGTAAACACATAGGATAATGGATAAGTTGTGAGGGGAAAAAATGAAAAGAATTTAAAGTAACTCAAACAGATTTACGGATTGGGAGAAGAAAATAGGTGTGATATTTTGATAAACAAAGAGAAGAGAAAAGAAGATTTGAAGAGAGAGGAACCTTGTGTGATGAGGGATGAGCTGAGCTCCTGTCGCGAGGCGAGACAGAATCTGCCAGAAGTATTAACGTGCCAGCGCTACTTAAGCTAAAGGCCCACAGCATGAAGACGACGAAATGATGCAGGAGATTTTTCAGACTGAAAGCATTAGGTCAGGAAATAACTATCCATCACATTATCATAATTGTGCAACTCCTTTGCAATAGAGCAAAAATCCCTGATTCTGCTGTTGTTGAAGCGGGGTAATCCTGTGTGCAACACAAGAAAAGCTAGGGAATGGAGATGCTGGCTGGCCTTGGGAGTTTCATTAGAAATGCGGCCCTGGGTGTGTGTGAACCCTCAAACAGCAGAGGAGGAATTAGAAGCTAAGCCAAAAAGACCTTGAATCACAGCCTGTGAAAGAAGGGGAGTGTGTGTGAAAGTAAATCCTTGATCAATGCAAATATCTCTGGAGGCTTCTGATTCCTGCTGAATTTGGTTTGAAGTTGCCTGGAATTTTACCGAGACGTGTTTTTGTTGAGGAGCGCAGTCCGAATGGCAGCTAATCTGCTCAATCTCAAAGCAGGGCGAGGCACAAGGGAACGTCATGTAATCAATCGCAATGAACTTTGTAAGATCTGTTCACACAGCTCTTAATTACAAAAGCTGACTGTTAAATAGTGTGAGTGATGTTAATGCCCCTTTTGTGACAGATTTGAACGACTCAAGTCTGGCACACCCCCAAGTGGCATTGGTGATCTGGGGTTAGGAAAACATAAGACTTTCAAACCAGAGGAACCTTTTTAGCTCATGTAACTTTTAAAGCCTTTGCCCGTTTGTTCATAAGGTTCTAGAGGGATTTTTTCCAATATTGACTCTTACTTCAGAATGGAAGCTATCATAATGCAGCTGTAGGGTGACTGGTCAAAACACCAGTGTCCTCATGTAAGAGTTTTGAGAGTGACAGTTAAAGGGCTAGTTAGCTGATTTTGATGTGGCATCATCAGTTCCCATTTATTCTAATTTTCTGAGACATTTGGTGTTGGATTTTTATTATCTGTAAGTTAAATTACAAGAAATAATGTCTTGGAAAAGCTCCCCAAGTGTGACGAGTCTACATAAAGTATTTCACTTTCTGATATGACTTACAAAAAAATATTGCTTCTTTTAAGCAATATTCTCATTTTTTAAGTATGTACTAGAAAACTTGTAGGTTGGTTCAGAGTCAAGAGTACAGAAAGTTTTATATTGTGGCTTCAGTCAAGAATTGAATTGAATTGACTTTCTTCAAGTCTAAGACACAAACACATGTGCACAATGTTTTTTCTGAGGATATGGGTTACCAATAATACAGAAAACTTTGAAAACACTAACAAAATGTCAGCAATGCAATAAAATAAAATAAAATAAAAAAAACAGACCTTGACAAAAGAGTTGGGGTTTATGTGTTTAAATTTAATGCTGAAGTTTTGTGATTTTTATCCAATTGACATCTGCCTGAAGGCCGTTACTTCATCTCAACATTCATACCTGTGTTATGAATGGAAGAAGAAGAAAAAAATCTCTCAAAAATGCACCTTATACCCTTGGAGCGCTGTTAGGATTGCTTGGTTTGAAAAAGTTATAACACAAAAGATTTCTACCAAAGAAAGATATGAGACTTTGAAAATTAATGACACACGTAATTTAAAGGTGATCGACTTTCATCTACATCTTCCTCTTTTGGCTTTAACTGGGATTGTGCACAGCATTGTCTTGTTGCTGGGTTTCCTGACTCAAAACTTTACTGGATTTTTATCAGTCTTTCATCGTTCGCTTCTTAGCCTCAGCAGGCAACAGTTTTCTGAGAAAAGGATGTAACATGCAACAGCACTCTGCAGGATTGTCCCCAAATGGGAAAGATACACAGTTGGTGGCGGGCTGGTGAACATGGCGGCTCCTGAGAGCGAGACATTTCCTTTAGGACATCAAAAACAAGTCAGGTCAAGTTATACATCAGCTTCAACCTCAGGCACCGCTACTGAGGAGGAGGAATCAATTTCCCAGGATGTACAGGGATGCGGAAGATGTGTAAGTACTGATAAAAAGCTAAGATTTTAAAATACAATCAGGAATACAGAACAGATAGAAATGTATGAATTACGTCATCCTACTTTTTTTATGTATATCCTCTTAAAATAGATAGTCAAGAAACCCAGGAATATGAACTCATAATGTCATGACATCATATTGATGATATTGATAGAAAAGAAAAAACAGCATGAGGCAGGAAAATGCAGCAGGCTAAGTACAGCTGCATAAGACATCAGTGGTGTAAGATAAATGGGAGCCCATTAGTGCTGAGCTTACAGCACTACCTCAACCACAAACTGATGGCCAGAGTGCTTAGACACACTAATGTTTCACATCATCCTTAAAAACAAGAGATGCTCTGAGAACTCAGCTGATGATCAGAATAAGACAATTTTACACATGACTAGCTCTGGCTAGTGGTCAGCTAGTTAGAAACTGAAAATTTGATTTCTTTATTTCTGTTTTTTGGTGAACCCTGAGGATATCATAACGTTAACTGGCTACACTAATAACAACATTATATGGTCTGAAAGCTGTTACTTAGAGCATTATTATCCATTTTTAATATCAATGAAATAAAAAAAATCAGAAAAAGTAAAAAAAAAACTGTATTTTCTACTACCATTTATGTAGAAAAAAATGGTTTCTACTGCTACTACTGCTAATGAATACTACTACAGTTAACGTTCAGAGTGAGACTTCAAGTCAATTTAACAGAGAATTGGGGCTGCATCACAATGTGACACTTAGTCTGAATAGTGACATAACATCAGTTACAATTAATTCATATGTTCTCAATTCTTTTGTTTCTTTTGCATTATTGCAATTTCACCAACTCTTATTCTTAACTCGTAACACTTAAGTATACATATAGTGTGCATAAAATGCAGTTAGACACTATACAAGCGGACAGATATATTAACCGACTAATATATTTGACTAGAAATATATCCAGCTAAACACTGCATAAAGTAATTGCAGTTATGATATTGCACACATTGATATTGTGATATGAAACAGTGTGCAACTCCACACACAATAAACACAGATATTAGTGTTTAGTAACAGTAACTAAGTTAATGGTAATAAACACTAAGATGCTACATTACCTAAAATATGATTTTTTTTCTAAAATTATTATGTTGTTCATTTTAAGAGTGAAACCGTATTTAACTGCAGAGCAATGTAACTGTAACTGCTCTCTCCTACAAAGTCAGATTTTTTTTTTTTTAAGATATTAAATGATTGTTCACGATGGAAAATGATTCCATTTTCCATTTACTGCAGCTCCTTTATAGCTGCAATAAATGTATTCTTGCCAATTTCTCAGTAAGAAAAGTAGCCATTTGCTGTCCCAAATGTTGCTAGAAGTTGCTAGACTAAGTCACTGACTAATTTTCATTTTTGGTCATGTGTGATTCAGGAAGTAAAAGAAAGGAGCATCCCCTTTGGCAAAGTAAACATTATTGAAATACTCTAAATATTTAGAACTACAAATACATTTTATTGGGGGGGCTTGGGACATTAGGCAATATAATAAATTATTTTTCAATATATTTATATTCTGTGTAAATCAGAGCAAGATCACCGGTATCTTTGCACGTGTGAATTAATTGCTATATAGAAACGAAATGAAGTGGGCCTTCTCTCTTCCCTGACAGCAGGCTGGATTTGCAACATAACATGGCTGCAGTCAGATTGACCACTTGCAAGTAATTCAGAAGTGGGAGGGGCTCAAGTCAGCACTAAATGCTTGCTGTAACTGCAGTATGATCGGATGTTGTCGCCAAAGTCTCCATTAACACCAAAAAAGTTACTAAATTTGTCACTTGCTTAAAAGGGTCTAAAAAGTTACTAAAAAATATCAATAAAGTCGCTAAGTTGTCACCAGTGCACACAGCAGTAATTTTTTTTCCAAATAATTTAGACACAACTGTTATTTTTATTGGTCAGAGAAAATGCAATATATTATGATATGGTGCGCATTACATTTTCAGATGCTAACTGCTAGGTGTAAAACAAATAATAAGGCAAAAGAATGTGAAAAAAAAAAAACACTTAAACGTGCCAATAACTGCAGAAGCACGGTGCAGCACTGTGGAAATGTACAAACTCATATTCATGGAGAGAATTTTTACACCAAAGAAAAAAATTCTTAGTGGTAGAAATCGGATGTGCTGGAGGCAGAGTGGAAATTCAAAGTCCAACACCTGGCATATTTTTGGGGATTTTACAAAAATAAGATAATATTGAATTAAAGTGCATAAAAATATTGAAAGTATTTGAACTTTTTTTTTTATACCTTTGTAATTCATCATCCTTATTCTGGGTAACAGAAATTTTACTGAACAACACAAAATATTTGCACAGAATCTTAATCACTGCCCGTAAAAAAAAATGTCACCAGATGCTGGCACTGTGTGGAATGTGTTGTTTAAATCCATCAGATGAAAAGATCAATATTCAATCTGCTTACAGGCAAACAAGTTTACAATTTTATGATCATAATTGTAAACTTGTTTGCAAGAACACCACACTGAATATTAATGAAATATGGTCATAAAGAGTTTATTCATTTTGCAGACAGTGTTTAATTGCTAACTATTTAAATTCATTTTGGTTATGTAAATATAATTAATGTCCATTCAGCCATTCTTTTTTGCCATTTTTGTTATTTTATCCTTTCTGTGTGTTGCTAAAAATTGAAAAACTGAAATTTGAGGAATTTTGAAATTGATGAGAGATTGCAACCGTAACCTTGAGATGATGTACATCAAGCTTTTACAATGTTCCAAAAATAAATAACATTAAATCCGCTTTTCCAGCAGTATGAAGGGGAAAAATCTTACTTTAACCCGGAATCCTACATGTGACAAAATATAGTGCATGATCATCTTCATTTTAGGTGACAACAACTTTAAAAAATAGCCACTGTGCTGTAGAAAATACACCCCAGAAGAAGGCCACCTATATAACAAATTATTTCAGGGGAGTCGAGACCACAGATACGATCTGCTATAGATGTTTGGCGATACCAGAGAGTGGAGCAGTAATGTGACAGGAAATTAACCTGCAGAGACCGCACAGCATTCAGCTGATTCAGTTAGGCTATACATAATTTCAGGTCATGTAGTCTGGCTTCGCAAGTAAAATGGAATAAGAGAATTAGAAATGTTACAGTTATGGTTAAGGTGTCCTGCAACTGGAGCAATGGGATGGGTTGGCAGGTTGATTAACTCTTATTTTTGTAGACTGACCTTCATACAGTAATGGGTCATGTGTGTGTAGAAGTGCACTGCTGTATAATGAGTGGCCTACATCACGTTCCACAATTCTCATGCAGATAGATAGTTGTAACATGAAAAGTGCTGTGAAAGACTATTTGCCTTCCTTACAGCAAAATGGCAAACAAAAGATAAAAAATATATTCTTCTCTTCAGTCGAACTAAAAGTGACTCAATTTCAAAATACGGTGATGTGAATTTGTTGCATGTTAAGTTGACCTTTTCAAAAAGCTATTGCTCTGCATCATTTTGTGGTAATGCGACACCACTTTCCTGACTTTCACGGTACTTAGAGCCATTTAAATCTCCCTCTTGTAGTGCATGTTCCCAAGTCATGTTACTTCCAACTTTGTAAATAATCAGCCTGCTGCATTGCCGGGCTGTGACAGTGGCCTTGGTTGTCATGGAGGCTAACAACTCTCATTATGATCAAACGCAAAAGATGACACTGCTCTGAGAGAAATGATGCCAAAAGCAGACAGATCAATTAGGGTCAGAGTTTTCAAACCAGTGGTCCACGGATTTGTTGAATTAAAGAAAAGAAAATGGGGCAGTGATTTGAAATAGCAGCTAATTGAGTGAGATTCCAAATGTGTCTGTAAACAAGGTTTGCAAGCTGCATACAAAGAGAGGCTGAAACAAGCAAAGGGCGAGGACAATGAATGCAATAATAAAGGGATAAAAACAACTCATAAGCCTCTTTCAGTCACAAATCATATAGCAACTATAGCAACTGAATGTGTCTGTGTCTCACTAAATGAGCATAATAGTGCTTTTCTGTAACATGCTGTGACAGGAATTTGACTAGGTCTGAAGTAATAACATCTATTTTCAAAATAGTCAAATATGCTGCAGTCAAGTAGATGTGGAAAAAAGTAAGATGAGGTCTAATTCACAAATGCTATAGTAGGAATGACCAATAGGCTTGAAGGTCATAGCGGTACTGAGGCATATGTGGTTGTCTAGAAGTATCAACAGTGTCATTTTTAAAACTGTCAATAAAACTTACATGAGTTGTGCAAAGAACAAGAACACAAGTGTTACATTTGTGATTGCGTATCATGACTATACTTCCTGTTTATTCTTCTGCTAAAAAATTGTGAGGAGCAGATTTGTAGGTAGGACTTATGGGTCATCATAAAGCCAATCAGCTAAAGGGAGTCTAAAGTTAGCAAGTTACAGATCTTTCTTTGCAATGGTGGAGAGGTTCACAGATGTGACATTTTAACCCACATTTCACCTCAACATAAATGTTTGTTATTTTTCACTCTCAAGGTATGTTAACACATCATTAATTCATACCATCAAATTCACATTTTTATGTAGTTAATGTTCATCATTAAACCCTATGATTCCTTTTGAATATTTGAATAAACAGGAATAAAAATAAATTTATCATTATAATACTTCATTTTTATAGTTTTTGAGGAGTTATAAAAGCGCTATATAAGTTCAGTCCATTTACCATTTACCATTTATTTTGTGAAAGGTATTTTTATTTTAAATAAAGAATAAAATCTCTTTGGCAATTTATGGCAGCTTTTGAAGATGAATGGGCAAAATTAAAGATTAGTTTGTGCAAAGGTAGTGGTGAAGTAATAAATGTCAAAGTCAACTACTTGTCAAATTTTTAAATGACCAATAATTTAACAAGGGTCATAAAAATTAAATACACTGTTTTAATATCTTTGCAGCGATACCGTCTTCATTTCAAATTAGAGAGGAAAAAAAAACTGGTTAAACTTAAATAATTTAAAACTTAAAATTGACAGGTATAACTTGAGCATTTCCTTCTCCTTGGGCTGCCACCTTATCGTGGTGGAGGGGTTTGAGTGTCCCAATAATCCTTGGAGCTATGCTGTCTGGGGCTTTATGCCCCTGGTAGGGTCACCCAAGGCAGACAAGTCCTAGGTGAGGGACCAGACAAAGTGCAGCCTGAAGACCCCTTTGACTTGCACTTTGCACCAGGAGACCATAGGCCGCAGTTCAATTATCAACTTTGTCATCGTTTCATCGGATTTGCGGCCGTATGTCTTGGACACTCGGGTGAAGAGAGGTGCAGAGAACTCCACTGACCACTACCTGGTAGTGAGTTGGCTCCGGTGGTGGGGAAAGATGCCGGTCAGACCTGGCAGGCCCTAACATGTTGTGAAGGTCTGCTGGGAACGTCTGGCGGAGTCCCCTGTGAGACGGAGCTTTAACTCCCATCTCCGGCAGAGCTTTAAACACGTTCCAGGTGAGGTGGGGGACATTAAGTCTGAGTGGACCATGTTTCATGGCTCCATTGTCGAAGCGGCTCATCGGAGCTGTGGCCACAAGGTTGTCAGTGCCTGTCGCGGCAGCAACCCTCGAACCCATTGGTGGACACCTTCGGTGAGGGATGCTGTCAGGCTGAAGAAGGAATCCTATTGGGCCTTGTTGGCCTGTGGGACTCCAGAAGCAGCTGATGGGTACTGGCGGGCGAAGCAGCATGCGGCTCGGGTGGTTGCTGAGGTAAAAACTCGGGTGTGGGAGGAGTTCGGAGAGGCCATGGAAAAGACTTGCACATGGCTTTGAGGCGATTCTGGTCCACCATCTGGCGTCTCAGGAAGGGGAAGCAGTGCAGCACCAACACTGTTTATAGTGGGGATGGTCTGCTGCTGACCTCAACTCAGGACGTTGTGGGCAGAATACTTCAAAGACTTCCTCAATCCCACCAACATGCCTTCCATTGAGGAAGCTGAGCCTGGGGACTTTGAGTCGGGCTCTCCAATCTCTGGGGACAAGGTTGCCGAGGTGGTTAAAAAGCTCTTTTGTGGCAGGGCCCCGGGGGTGGATGAGATTCGCCCGGAGTTCCTCAAAGCTCTGAATGTTGTAGGGTTGTGTTGGCTGACACGACTTGGAATATTGCATGGACATCGGGGGCAGTTCCCCTGGATTGGCAGACTGGGGTGGTGGTCCCCCTGTTTAAAAAGGGGGACCGGAGGGTGTGCTCCAATTACAGGGGGGTCACACTCATAAGCCTCCCTGGCAAGGTCTATTCAGGGTTCCTGGAGAGGAGGGTCCGTCAGATAGTCAAACCTCGGATTCAGGAAGAGCAGTGTGGTTTTCGTTCTGGTCGTGGAATACTGGACCAGCTCTACACCCTCAGCAGGGTCCTGGAGGGTGCATGGGAGTTCGCCCAACCGGTCAACATGTGTTTTGTGGACTTGGAGAAGGCGTTCGACCGTGTCCTTCAGGGAGCTCTGTGGGGGGTTCTCTGGGAGTATGGGGTACCGGGCCCTTTGATACGGGCTGTCAGGTCCCTGCATGACCGGTGTCAGAGTTTGGTCCACATTGCCGGCAGTAAGTCGGGCTCGTTCCCGATGAGAGTTGGACTCCGCCAGGGCTGCCCTTTGTCACCAATTCTGTTCATTACTTTCCTGGACAGAATTTCTAGGCGCAGCCGAGGTGTTGAGGGTATCCATTTTGGCGGCCTTAGGATTCCATCTCTGCTTTTTGAGGATGATGTGGTCCTGTTGGCTTCATCAGGTCATGATCTGAAGCTCTCGCTGGAGCGGTTCGCAGCCGAGTGTGAAAAGCACTGGAAAGACAGGCCTCCGCCCGGTGGGAGGAGGCCTGGAAAGACCCAGGACACGCTGGAGAGACTATGTTTCTCGGCTGGCCTGGGAATGCCTTGGGATTCCCCCGGAAGAGCTGGAACACGTGGCTAGGGAGAGGGAAGTCTGGGCCTCCCTTCTTAAGCTGCTACCCCGCGACCCGACCCCAGATAAAGCGGAAGAAAATGGATGTATGGATGAACTTAAACATTTTAACTTCATGAATTTTCTATTAGATGTAAATGTAGAAGTTAAGAGCACCTTAAGTGCAGTCTGTGGTTTAATGATTTCACTGTTGGCATTATGAAAGAAAGGTCAACAACAATGTGTTGGCCTGCAGGCTTTCCTAGATCTGGACCCCTAAATGAACAAGGCTTTCCAGACTAATTTCTTTTCAACAGTTTCTTGATAAAATGGATTCAATTTAAAATAATTTATAGTATTGACATGTTTATTTGCTCAAAATCATTACTGATCATTGGGGATGCCCACCTGTCTTTCCAGTGTTTTTCATGGTGGTCTGGTTGGATGACTCTATATTGAACTTGTCGAGCTCCAGCATCTGGTACTCGTCCAGCACCAGACCTTGTTCATCTACAATATCCACAGGAGACTGGTCCTTTGCAGCACACTCTGGGTAAGAAGCTGCCCAACCTCGAGGCCCATGGCTTCCTGCAGAATGAAAAGGAGACACACAATGATATAGACCATCTACGAGACTAGTTACTTCTAAGAGAATCAACTCTAAAAATATGATTGCTGCTGTAGCTGTCTACAGGGCGATGAAGGCAACATTGTCCTGTAGACTGGGCGTCAAATGGTACTTTATATTAATTATACTGAGATTACAAAGAAAACACATCAACTGAGTGTAGGTAATCTTAGTCTAAACTACCCAGATATAGAAATATTTTTGTGACAGCCCCTAAAACTAAGGTAGAAAATTAAAACCAAGTTAATACACATTCCTTTAAGTTGTTTTAAAAATTAAAGAAACATTAATCAATAACATTTTTAACTTCATATTAATGGTTCATGGGTGTTATGTGCAGCTGAATAACTTCCTGTAAAATCCCTATTCACTCTCTGCTCTTTTAATCCTCTATCCCCTACAGTGACACTTCAACAAAGGAATAATCCACAACCGACAGGGGTCCCCTTGATCTCTTCCAGGCTACAATTGGCCAACGCAACAACAAAAGCCGAGGGATCAGGGGAACAAGAAGGCATGCGTGGATTTAAACTTTTCTGGGTTAACACAATATTCATGATCTCATTCCCTACAGATATAGGACAACTTTGCCATGAGCTCATGAAAGAGATATGAGAACTCCTAGTCACTAAAAAAAAGGGGGAATCAAGGATGGCTTTATGTCTTGCTATGTATAAACACCTTGCAGCTAAAAAGACTATGCGCGACTCCTTCAAAGAGACAATGTGATCCTGGATTATTTTTGAAACATGCAGATTTTCACCACTTCAACCAGAGAACAGCACACACGGATGGGGAGTGAATGTATACACACAAATCTCGTAAGGTCCTTTATGATTCAGAGAAATGCTTACTAAAGAGATTAAGAAAATTAAACACCGAAACCAGAAAATATTTGCACCTATTCATTTGTTCACCTTTTGCCACATTTAGAGTTCTCCTAAAATATTTTAGAGTATGTTTTTTTTGTTTTTATTTTCTCAAAGATATACTCTGTTGGATTCTGAAGGACTGAATATAGGAGGCTTGTATAACTTTTTGATTTAACAATTCACTGCGTTAACCTACTTCAACAGGAAGAGGATGAGTTTCAGGAAGGAAATCATGTGATGTCATGGGAAGATAAAAACCCTACAACTAGGCAAAAGATGTTCTCTCATTGCTGCATCAGGAGAGGATCTCCTCTTGGACCTGTCGTTCATGTGGACAAGGTCAACAACATATGGTGCCTCCTGCCTTTTTTCTTTCATTTTTGTTTCAAATGCTTTTTTACAGCTCTAGTGGCCTTTATTTGGCAATTATTAGACAGGAAAGTAGGTTGTGAGAGAAGGGGAAGACATGCAGCAAAGGTCAACGGGCCGGGACTCGGTCCTGTTACAGACTGAGACCTCTGAATATGAGTCACATGCTTTACTCTGCACAACTGTTGCAGGAGTAAAGTAAAGTAACTTTTGATCCAGGACCTCTGGATCCAAAACTCAACACAATCCTTGGTCTTCAAACATGTACAGCTCTGGAAAAAATTAAGAGACCACTTTATAGGATCAGTTTTTCTGATTTTACGTTATATTTTTGAGTAAAATGAGCATTGTTCTTTTATTCTATGAACTACTGTCAACATGTCTCCAAAATTCCAAGCAAAAATTTAGTATTTATTTGCAGAAAATGAAAAATGGTCAAAATAACGAAAAAGATGCAGTGCTTCCAGAACTCAAATAATGCAAAGAAAACAAGTTCATATTCATTTAGGAGCAACAATACTAATGTCTTGACTCAGGAAGAATTCAGAAATCAATATTTGGTGGAATAACAACAAGGTTTTCAGTGGGGTTCAGTGCAGTGGACTCTTATTTTGTAATTTTGTTTCAATTTGACAATCTCTAAGGAGCTTCCTACATTTTTAGTTTTAGAGAAAAGGGTGTGAATTCTTGTGTGCTTATTTTATCTAGCATTTAGATTACTTTATAATCTAAGGTGCTCAACCGCTCACCTGTTGACCACTGGAGATGGGAACCAGCACCCCTTCACAGCTCCACAAGGGATAAGCATGTTGATTAATGAATGAATGAATGGATGGGTGAATAGATGGCTGGGTGGGTGGGTGGGTGGGTGGGTGGATGGATGGATGGATGGATGGATGGATGGATGACCTTATAAATGTAAAAAAAAAATTCTGAAAAGAAACTTCCATTTCTTACTGTGGGATATTCTCAGAAGACTTCTTAAACAAAATTATTTTCAAATCAATTTGAGTATACATCTATGTTGTAACAAAATGTATAAAAACTGAAGGAGAGAGAACACTTTCTAGTGATACAGTATCTGTCCACCGGTGTACAGACAAAATGTCAAAATCGGGTGACACATAATTTGCAATTTAGTGAACTGTAAAGCTCTGAATTGGGTTGAGTTCTACAATGCGTTTGAGCTCCATGTAAAACTAATAACTGCATTAGCAAGCAGGATTAACTTTGTCAGCGAGGACTATAGATTTAATAATATTTCTGCACCAGCAATGTCACAATGTCACAGTATCTCATATCCTGGGATACAACACATTATAAATTAAACATTAATACTATGAGGCAATTTGAAAGCCGCTTGCCAATCATAACAACGCTGAGGATTTACATAACATGGAGCAAATGTTTACAATTTTCAGATAAAAGCCTTATGCCTGCAAAAGTTTCTATTAAGGCTTTGTTTACAAAAATACATCTTCAGTATATTCCATTCCATTTGATTTGAGCTCGCTAAGATGTTAGCCACAACGCAGCTTATACAAAATAGAAACTGTGAAACCCAGTTAACTGCCTGCGGCACTGTTGCACGATATTTTGATTCAAAGATGAAAGCTCTTTGAAGAAATATATTTTTTATATCAACAATGAAAGAAATGACTCACTCTTATGTAATAGCCTAGCTACTATGAGGTTAATCTCACTTTGAATCAACAGCCTCATCAAAATGTAACAGCTCAAAAAAAGTCAATCATCCAGCAACAGAGGCAACTATAAAAGCCCACAGTGTGAGGTTTGAGAAACCAGGACTAAAAGGGGTAGGATCGCAGAGAGGCTGATTCCACTGCTCCATGGGAACCATATAATAAGATTAAAATCACTACTTTTATGTTTATATCTCAAAACTTGCTGTACTTTCACCAAGTATGAATTCCTGCGCAATAACCATGTCGGGTATGCATTGATGGCCAAAAGTCTTCATTGTAGAATAAACATACATCTAAATAAATTCTTCAATTGGTTCATACCAAACATATGATGTCGTTGCTCCAAAAATGCTCTTCTTAGATCAAATATAAAGTATCTAAACAAAGTGTGAACATTTCTCCTGATTGAACTGAAGCTCAAACTAAAAAACTGAGACATGCTTATGCTGAAAAATACTAAAGACAAACTAGTCTAAATCAATTACTTAGGACTATTATCAGTGCCAATTATTTTTTAAAGAAAATGCATAGAGTCCATAGAAGGGTAGTCTGGATTGCATTTCCAACAACAACTTTGAAATTGTTTCGCTGACAAATTTCAAATTTATCAACTATTATAGGACAATAAAACTTGTCACCTCTTTGTCCAGTCATACATTTTCATCTCTGCTTTTCATGTTTGTAATGTTTCCACCAAACTTTTGAATTTACCACATTTGATGTGCAATGAATAAGTGTTGAGTTAATGTTTTAAAAAATTATATTTACCTGTATTATAGGTTAGCATCTGGAAATTTAATTATACAACTTTAAAATTGGCCCTTTTGAAATTACTATAAAAAGCAAAATGTAAAACAAAAAAAAGTTGCAAGCTGTTTTAATTCCCATATATTGTTTTCCAAAATCAAAGTAAGAATTAGATCAAGTTTTATGCAAATCTGAAGCTTTTTTCAAACTCCAAAACACTGAACATAGAAAGAAAATTCTAACTGAGCATTATTATAATTCAGAGAAGTGAGTAAAACTAAAATAGAGATAGAAAAAAAAAACGTTATCTTTTGCTAACTTTCCATTCAAACACAAATTATATCCCATTTAATGCTAGAGGGATCTTTCTGCCTTTTAGGAACAGAGAAGGAGGCGCAGTCCTGAAAATCAGATAAGTAAGGGTTTGCATAGCAGTCGATTAATCTGTCTCATTGCCATTCATCAGAATCAGAGCATAATTTCAGGGTTTTAGCCTTTCCCACTGCAGCCAGGACTCTTAACAAGGCCGAGGTGAAGAAATTTAAACTAATTACATGTTCCAAAATGTTGTGTGAAACATTACCTACTATGTCAGTCTCCAGCTGCTTCTGGCTTTGATGAAACACCACCATGTTACCCATTTAATGTGCTTAAAATCTCTTATAGATGCAGTGAAACTACTTAATTAAGTAACTCAGAAACATTTAGAAAGTGTTGCACGAAGAGATATATGATTGCAGTGTTTTGTTAGTAGCCAGAACACAATTGAGCTAAAGAAAATGACACAGGTAAAATGTCTGAGATGATAATAGGGACAAAAGCTCACAGCCAACCATCCAATGTTCAGTCTGAGGAGACACTCGGTCCAAATGGCGCATCCAGTAATAAATCATTTGTTTTTTAACAAGCATTACAATTCCTCCCCTTTTTTAGTTTACCTGCTCTGCCTGCGTTTTCTGTCAACCCTGAAATCCAGAGTGGGAGGCATTAGGAATTAAACAGGCTGCAATATTTTGGTGAAGAAATGGTCCAGGGGCCTCCACGTTTACTGCCCCCTGTTTAGGATGAGCAAAAAGCAGCAATTGTTTTGTTTCTTGGTTTTTATTTTTGCAAAATACAGCATATGCAACTGCAACATATTAAAACGATCTGCGTATTGATCATTAAGTTTTGTGTTTTTTTTTTTTTAAATAAACCATAACTGCCTCGATGCAGCCATCGCAGATTTGAGTCCTGGCTCACTGACCTGTGCTGTTTTTCTTCCCTCCATTTCACAACCCGCTTTCCTGTATAGCGGGTTGTATATCTATATACACTACTTGTATATAGATATACAAGACTTCTATATATTTTACCATGAGAAATTGTTCTTCTCCTCTAGATTAGTTTTTCACAATAGTTTCAGATCAAACAAATTCAAATAAAAATAAATAAAAAATAATAATAAGATAGGCCTTATGTGTTAGATGAAAATGGTTATCCAATCCAACCTGGCTCCACCTGCACAGTATTTGCTCCCAACACCTAATAACTGGTTCTGGCACCAATGGAGGGAACAGCCAGATTTATTTTAATTAATTTAGGCTCATTGTGAGGGTTTGAGGTCGACACTACGGCATTTTATTTGGATCAAAGCCTAGACAACCATCTTCAAAATGTATTTGTGTTATTTTTAGTCAGTCAGAGGTGGATATGCTGCTTTGTTTTGTATTATTAACCTGTCATCAACTAAGGAAAAGCATCTAAGTCCAGAAAGAGATCAGACCATCACAACACCACAATGTTTGACTAAAAGCTTAATGTTGTTTTTCTAAAATAATCTTTGTTATGCCATTTGTAAAGGACACAAAAAGTTCCACTTATGTCTACAGTCCACAGAAAAATTTCCTAAAAAGTCTTAGGGATCATCAAGATGTTGTTTCCACAAATATGAGACAGATCTTTGCATTATATTTGGTGTGAAGTAGTTTTGGGCTTGAATCCTTCCCCTGGATCCCAAGTTTTACCTAGTCATTTTTCTTATTTTTAAATTATAAAAACTGCCCTTAACTGGGAGAAGTGAGGAAATGTTGTTCTATATTTTTTTTGGGACCTCCTGGATGAGTTTTTGATGTTTTCTCCATTTGTGGGTAATAATTCTCACTGTTCTACACTGGATTCACAAAGCATTAAAAATGACAAACTCTTTCCAGACTGACAGATTCCGACATTTTTTTTATCTGTTTTTTTTTTCTTTTTATATGTATTTTTAAGATCTTTCTTGTCTTCTTATTTTTCTTGTTGCTCTTGTGTGTTGCTCTACTAAAGTCAGGAAACTCATGAAAGAATATGTCTGCCTGCCTGCATCTAGACTTAGAGTAATATTTTCAAAGTTTAAACCAGCTACGCTGGATGATGGTCATGTGTATTTTGCCATTCTGCATAGCTGGAAGGGATTGTAAAGGAGCTCACTTAACAACTGCAGCTTTTTTTTTCAGACTGAGATCTTGCTATTTCAATAAATGATGCATTTATTTTAAGGCTTTTTTTTCCACATGTTTAGTAGGGATGCCAATAAATGTGGAGGGAGCAGTATATTCCCTAAGGCCTCTTTCTTCCTTTATAGTTTGCCCTACATCTGCAAGATTTTCTGTTTAACTTCTCCAGGCTTTAGGGCCTTTTTTAGAGCTTAGTTGTGCTTTAAAAGTTCAATCAGCTACTGTTACATAAAAAAAAAAAAAAAAAAACTCCAGTTGGCTGGTTACTCATTTAAAAAAGATTCTAAAAAGTACTAGGAGTACCAGCAGATAGCAATTAAGCAGTGCAGCATCAAAACCAGCGTAGTAAGAACAAATGCATGTTTTATCAGAAAAATTCTCAGAACAAGATATAAGGAATATTTAGAGGAAACAGAATGACCAGAGCGACTTCAACAGGATGTCATTAAAGCAGCACCATTCAAGAATGGCTGTTTCTCTTTGTCTGATATTCTGTCATTGGATAAAATCAGTGTTCTATTATACAGTGATGTTCTCTTTCCACTTTCAGCAATACAGCTCTCATCCAGGAAAAGTTATTCATAGATTATTGTGTTTTTGCTCAAAATATGAGAACTCTATTCAGTTTGTCCAAGAAATTAAAAGGGTAACTCTCCCTTAGTTGAGCAGTAGTTGAGTAGCTGTATTAGTATGCAATGTGTTGCAAATGTATTCATGCTCAGTGAAATGCTTTTACATGTCACAACTGCAAACCTCAATGTATATTTTAACCCATCATTGTGAAATAGAAGGAAAATGATAAGCTGCTCCCTAACTTAACTAACTAACTGCTTTACACTAAAATTAGGACTGCAAAACTTTGCTCCAGTCTCAACTCTCTATCAGCTTCTAAAAAAAGTGTTTCTTCAGGACTGTCCTATATTTAGCTTCACCCATGTTCCCATAGACTCTGACCAGCTTTCCCGCCTGTGTTGAACACAGCATGATGCTGACGCCACCATGTTTTATTGTGGGAGTGTTATGTTCAGGTTGATATGTAGGGTTATTTTCTATGTAATGTTTTGCATGTAAGCCAAAAAAAATAAGCTTAATTTTGGCTAAAGCACCTTATTCGACAGATTTGCTTCGGCAGAGTTTAAATGGGCCTTTTTCCTGTTTTTTTTTTTTTTTTTTTTTTTTTCCTTCTTGACAATTGTTTTGCTAAAGTCAATCTTCAAGAAATGTCAGATTTTTGTAGAGGACAACTTAAGAGTTGGGTCAACAGATTCTGCCAACTGAATCTTGTTGCTCATCTAAAGTTGCCATGGCCATTTACGGGGAAGGGTCACGGCGTTTGCATGGACGTTACTTCTCTGATTTACAGACAGTTTTCTGTAAGCTTACAGGCGCTAAACTCTTCCCGTTTAGTTAAATTCTTCACAACTTAACTGCTGACATAGCTGGTGTGTTGAGCTTCTTGAACCTGGTTTATAATCTGTTTCCTAATCAGAAATTACTTCTAGAGATCATTGATTGCTGTGGATTTTAATAAAATGCTTAAAAGTAAAAGTTGGCTTAATATAAATGTATATAATATAATATAAATAAAACCACAAAACAATTTTATACATCACAATTACGCAGTTTTGAAGTATTTCATCACATAGCATCTCGATAAAATACAAATAAGTTTTTGGTTGTAATCAGACAAAATAGGGAAAAGTTTAAGAGGTGTGAATACCTTTACAAGGAACTGTAGACATGACATTAAATATATTGTTCAAATTCTTACAGAGCAGTAGCTACCAGACGTGAAAGGAGTAATTACCACACAGTAGCTCATAAATTTAATTATATTGTAACCTCTACATAGTTTGATTCAAAGAATAAATGAGTACAGTTGTAATCAATAATAACAAGCCAGATTGATTATGCGGCTAGTTGAGTTCCACTGGCTGTAACATGTATGTATTTAATTAAAAGTTTTGCTATAAGTTGCATCTTATGGCTTTGAAACAAAAAACTTCCAGTCTAAGGAGAAACATGAAAATAAATTGTGGGAGGGAAGTTTCTAAATAAATCATATAGTGCGATTCATCAACTCAGCTGTTTACAAAAGGAGCCAGCAGCCTCTAACGGCAGAAGATGAGTGACAAGTGGCTCATTTATGCGGTCATGTGTCCTTGACGGATCCACACAACACTGCATTTGTAAATGCATATTGCATACAAAAATAGCTCCTATATGAATTTTAATACAACAGGCGTCAAGTCGGCAGGAAGCAATTCAGTACACTCGTCTCAAAACAAGCAGCCATCGGCTACAAGAAACGGTACGAGGTAAACTCATTTGGATTCCTGCAGGTTTAGTTTTAAAACCTTCACTTTCATTTCAATTTAATTCATAGATTAAAGCTCTTATCTGCTGCTATATCAGTCACAGCTCATGAACTAGAAAGCATCATGTACTAATCAGATATTTAAAAGAAAATTAAATCAAGCCCTCATCAAATTTTAATACACACTAGAGGTAATATGGGTGATGTTTGTAAAGTTATATGTTAATTTTGTTATTCCGACCTGCTCGAGGCTTTCCTCTGAGTGATGTGACACCACTGCCTGCAATCTAGTAGTTTTAAATAAAACAGGCACATGTTTCTCTCAATCTGGCACTTTCAGTTCCAGACGTCATCCCATTAACCTTGGGATAAACAGCCATGCCTGCGCTTCCATGGCAATGCTGACAGAATGGCAATTGCCTTGTCATTTCCGTTTTGTCCCTCGCGGTGAAGGCATGCATGCTGTATGCCGGCTGGCAGACCTCCCAGAACTGGCACAGTCGCACTTGCAAAAGGAAAAAAAAAGAAAAAATCCACGCTGATCAGTCCATATGTATGAGTAGCACCGACAGGAAAACATGGCCGGCAGAAGACCACGGAGAAGGGTCACGGCGTTTGCATGGATGGAGTGGTGGTAAGAAGATTAAAGGCGTGTGGATGCTGTAAAATAACATCACCAAATGCAGGGGCACTGGATAACATTTTGAACAACATCCCTGCTGTCAGCTTCAATATGCTGACAGCACTACAGATGATGGAAACAGCCGCACGGCAGCACTGGCTAATATCAATTGTCCAGGTTAGACAACCGATGCTTTCAAAGACTTTTACAAAGTTCAGACAGGCGTTGGCAGAAGGGCTTTTCAGTAATCATTCAACTCCTTGCAAACAAAGAGGGGGAGAAAAAATATGGAAGATTGCTTTTCTTGTATCATCAAATCACATTAAAGACTGTTCCAGTTACAGTGGATTAAAAGAAGAAATGTGTTTTAGATTACATGGAACTCATCAACTGTATAAAGCTACAAAAGACTGCAGGATGCAGCAACATGAGCTAAAAATAGGCTGACTTACCATTCATTTTAAAAAATAAAGCTAAGCTAAGGAAATGAAATAAGAAAGAAAACCAAATTACAAGGATGGTTTGAGATAAATCTCACAAGAAGATTTCTAGACTGAGCCCTGAACTTTAACCTACCAAATGGTATAATACTGTCAAGAGTTTTCTGCATAAATTGAATATAACATTACAAATCCTTATTAATGCAAATTTAGAACACCAGTAACAAAAAAAAATTAGTTTCTCTTTTTTAAGATAATCATTTATAGAATATCTGAATCAGTTTGGTTTCAAGTTTGTCAGCAACAAGGACGTCTAAGTAAACAAGATGTACCATAGTAATTATGTTTTTTTTTTTAAACTACACTGACAGGAATCAGAAATCCTCCAACACACAAAAGTGAAGAATAGTCAATGCACACACTTATGGTATAGAATGACTGCACTCAGTTGCCACAAACTTCCTGAATCAATTTTATTCTGAAACACAAGATCCTCAATTTGATGGGTTTTACACATCCATCCAGGACAAATCAATGTTGATTTAGTTACTATTGTTTCAGTTACAATGTCAATATTGTAAAAACAAAAAATATAACGATAATAGCTTCAATTTCGCCTCAATACACTTAAGTTAAGGATTAAAGTAATGCCATTCTGAGTCATTTAGCACACACTGCATTTTTGGCCACATCTAATGAAGATGAATTATATAGCCTTAAAATAATTGGTTTTTGGGAGAACCCACTCTTTGTTCTTTTGTTTTCCAGATTTTTTCCCCACAGTGAGTCGTGCCAAGATAACATTAAGGCTTTGTCCAGCCATGTTTGTCAGAGTTCAATATGTGCTAAACTCAATAATTGCTCTGATCACAGATATAAGCGCGTTTAGGAAAGGAACTATTTTCCTGCAGCCATTTCCTAAAACATGACTGTCTACACACATCTGCCTTGCTTGCTCGATTCGAATCCTGTTTTCGGGATTTTCTGCATGGAGTTTGTATGTTCTCCCAGATATTCCGGATTCTTTCCACAATCTAAAAACATGACTTAACTGGTTTCTCTAAATTGGCATTAGGTACGTGTGTGTGTGTCTGTCTGTGCATGGTTGTTTGTCATACGTGTTTCTGTGTTGTCCTGTTGCCCACCCTGTAGCCCTGCAAATACAAGCAAGTTTAGACAATAGATGGATGGAAGCATTAAACCGTGAACGACTCATTAAAAGTTCCTGAACTCTCTGATCCACTTAGAAAAAACAAGTGCTAATAAAAAAATGCTTCAGCACACTATGATATCTGAATGTGGAATATTTTCCTCATTGACTAAATGTACTCAAATTAATGGTTTAATTTTTTATTTAGATTGTACTGCTGCAATGAACAATTATGCTTTATAGATTTTTTTACACTTCAGTAGATATGAGAGTCACTTTATTTACATCTAAAATTAACGCTGTAGAACAAAATCAAGAACTAATGCAAACAAGTGCAGAATAGTCATGTGAAAGCTCTTAATTTCTTGTTCAAACGAAACAGAACTAACCAGTAATTGAAAGTATAGCAAGAAACCTGTTTCTTTTTTTCCCTTTTCATTACCTGCATCACATTATGAAAGCCATTTTCTTTTGGTTTGTCAACACATCAACAAACAGAATTCATTTTGATGCACTTTGTTCTAGGTTTTTTGCTAAAACCATAAAAAGATGAGGGACATATGTTTTAAAGAATAAATGGGGGCAAAACTGCTGTCCAGACTTATTTAATTATATTTATTTTTCTATTGGAAATTCAAAACAAATGTTATCAAGAGGCACTTTGTTTTCAATTGTACAGAAATTCTAATTTACATAAATGCAGAAAAATCAAGTCGTCAGATATGATTGAATAGCTCACAGTCCAATGTAATCCTAAAAGTAATTTGACTAATTCAGTCCATTAGAACGGTTGGTCAAAACATGTCTATGTACGCAAACCTGGTCAATAACATTGAGTCATTAATGTTGCTAAATTACTCATCCTGAGGAAGCATGTGGCAACGGTGGAAAGAAAAAAAAACTCGCTTTTAGCAGGGAGAAACTTGCAGCTCAACCAAGAGTTAGTAGCCCTTTCTTTTTTTGGTTCAAAAAATGGAGGCCCCCTATCTATCCCTATCTAGAAACATACAGGACATGTGGTCCATGATGAATGGTAAAAATAACTTTTGAACAAAAATATAATGTTTTGTACATAAAATCTCTACATTGGTGTGCAGAAGCCTGATAAATGCATCTCTAGCTTTGACCTTGTGTGTTTTTGAAATTGTAAAAATGCAAGTAAATAAATTAAAAGATGACGATCAGCACTGCTTATTATCATTTATCTTTTATAGCAGACTCAGCTGCTGGTATGCTTTTTATCCTACTATTTATGGAAAGTTAATATTTGATATAAGTTGTATCCAAAATATTTTATAAGCATGCAAAGAATTTCCAATTTTTTCACAAAGTCAACAGTGTGTCCATTTTACAAATAACTCTAGGAGCAAACTGTGGTCCTGTCTTAGTAAAATGCAAAACTAGACGATGGAGCTCCTTTGCACAAAACACGCCGAAAGACTTCATCCCTTCTTTCCAGTGTCTCTGTGTCATGCAGATCTTTTTACATGCTTCCTGGCAGCTCTGTGACCTAATGGCTGAGATGTGACAGAGAAAAAGGAAGAGAGCTCAGAGCAAGTCAAATCAACTGGGGAGAGAAGAGAGCAGATCCAGTTTACTGAAGGATGCTGACAGAGCTTTTAGCAGGAGAGACGGAGACTCTTTCCACGTTGGGCAAAAGCAACCAGTCATAGTCTACAATTTCATTATCGCTTCATGGATTTGCTAACACTTACACAGGGGCCCCATGTCCTTCATTTGTACCGCCAAAGCCATCTGGGAGTCTAGCAGGGATTTCAGCCACTCACACAGAGGCCTCTTGACAACAAAAGGAGCAGTGGGAAACATACATCTAAGTTAATAAAATCTGATTTGGTGTATCTGAAAATGTATCAGACTGCATGCATCTACAATCAAAGTGAACAAACTCA
Organism: Girardinus metallicus; assembly: GCA_903067095.1. Lineage (NCBI taxonomy): Eukaryota > Metazoa > Chordata > Actinopteri > Cyprinodontiformes > Poeciliidae > Girardinus > Girardinus metallicus. Next base: position 22,817 of record CAEGAE010026220.1, read on the forward strand.
TCATGGCAAAACTAGGGCAGCTTGGTGACTGGCTGCTCCAGAGTCTAAATGGGGTCACGCTGCCAAAACTACAAAATGTTCAACAAGGGTGAAATAAGTGACTTAACAACAACGCAACTAAGAACATTCCCCATCTTTGGGGAGATTATCGCTGTTCTCAGAAAGTTACTGTAAAAGAAAAATTAAATAACTAACTAAAATACGCTTTAACAGATTTCTTAAAAATAACTGAAAGAGTGTTTGGAAAGAGAATCAAACACTCATCAGCCACAACAATTACACTTCTACCACAAGTGTGCGGAGTTTTGTATTCATGAGGGACTCTACTTTCAAAGGAATTTCTCGTCAGATTTCTTTGCTGGCCAGACTGCATAAGACGACTCAATTATCAGTGAACCATGAAGGTAGAACCATAACGCCCTCAGTGGGCGTCAGCAGGCTTCAGAAGAGAAGTGGAGGAATATGCAATGAAGATCAGTGAATACATTTCAACTACAGAATCATAAAAAGAAAATAATAGCTGAACTTCCTTCCTTGCTGTTTCAAAACCCGTTTTCTTCATGTTGTCCTGCATCCTTGGATCTGAATGAGATCTGAGGAGGGAAACAGTACTTGACATATCAGCGCCTTTTGAAAGAATGAAAAAAAGGCAACCAAGGGTCACTGTGGGATACTCTCTCATGGATGCATGAGTGAGTCCTCAGTTACACTTCACCAAATTAAATGGGTCTTTATGTGGCCTTGTCAGTTCAGAGAAAAACGAGTACACAAAAAGTAATGTCTTCATTCACGGCCCTTCAGTGGTAGTAGCATAACACTGACAAATCCACAAAAAGAAAAAGCTGAAAAAATATTTGACGTTAAGAAAAGGGGCTGCACAGTGGCGCGATTGGTAGCACTGTTGCCTTGCAGCAAGAAAGTTCTGGGTTTGATTCCCAGCCTGGGGTCTTTCTGCACGGAGTTTGCATGTTCTCCCTGTGCATGCGTGGGTTCTCTCCGGGTTCTCTGGCTTCCTCCCACAGTCCAAAAACATGACTGTCAGGTTAATTGGTTTCTCTAAAATCTCCATGAGTGTGCGTGTGCATGGTTGTTTGTCCTGTCTGTCTCTGTGTTGCCCTGCGACAGACTGGCGACCTGTCCAGGGTGACCCCGCCTCTCGCCCTGAACGTTAGCTGGAGATAGGCACCAGTATCCCTCTTGACCCCACTAAGGGACAAGGATGTTAGAAAATGGATGGATGTTAAGAAAAGAGGAAAGCTCATCACAGCCACATTTCCATGAAGCCAATTTCTGACTGTACAGTATTTCCTGTAGCTGTATTGTTTAAACAACATAGTGTGTACAGAATACAGGGTAAAAATATACAAAATTCCACAATACAGTCCAATATTAACAGTCAAATTCCTAAGATTGATACTGTTTATTCAAAGTGAAAGAACAAATCAAAACTAAGGCGTATTTTTTTCAAAAGTTGCCACATGATTCCCCTAAACACTGCAATAAATTATTTTCTACATGTAAACAAGTAAGGGACAGTTAAAATTATTCATAATCTTAGCACATCTAGATGTAATATAGTGTGGAGTGACCAATAAGTTTATGTATGAGGAAAAAAATGAGACAAGCGTCTCTCATAAGATAAAACTATATAAAATATTTTTTTGATTTTTTTTAATGGCGTGTCAAATTATTTAAAACCTTTTTAATAGTCCATAATATATGACCTTCATATATTAAAATAAACAAACCAGTAATAATACTGAAATTTAGAAGAGCTGCACCAATCAGTATTTAATTTTATGGTTTTTGGTTGTAAAATTTTAACCTGCAGGTAACAATTTCACTTTAATATCAAAGCAAAGTATGAAACAAGGAAGTCTCGCTTTCTCTCGCAGCCTGAACAAACCACAGACAAGTCTTGGCATGTTGCTGAAAATACAGTTTTCTTTTAAATAGCATCTTACATCTCTGAGCTTCTTTTCACTTCATTTACACCCTTAGTGATATAGAAAACTCTTCTTCCCTAAACAACATTCATTATGAAAAGTGTTGGCATAGATGTAGATATCACTGCAGTATTGCTCTTATTTTCCTCATATCATATTACCAAGCATAGATGGATCAATGAATGGAAGACAATCCAATTCTAAAGTTTCCAACTGTTCAGTCAATAGTCAGAGCTGATAATACTGGAAACTTCCTCCTTGCATCCTGCCCACCAATCTAGCCAATAATAACATCTCCAAAATATTTAGCTTCCAATATACTGTATCTCATCAGTGACTGAACCATGTTGCCAAGGCTCATAAGTTATGAGTGTCATATGTTCCACCTGCCTTTTAATGCTATGGTTCAGTCTGTAAGTGTAAACATCTGACTTTGGTGCATGGCTTAATATGAAAACACCAAAATCACATAATAACATAAACAAACATTAAGGCAGATGCAAACTAGCTACTTCAGCATTCAGGAAGGTATAATTACTGTTTTTCCTACGAGGAACCTGGTCTCTGTGACAGCAAGGGCATCAGTTGTTTGTTTGAAGCAGCTGCTCCAAAGCAAATGTAGCTGAGGAAGTAGTCTAAATGTAGAAGACATTTGATTTTTTTTTTTTTTTTACCCTGTCTTTTTAGTTACATTTAGTTGTCAAAACACACCACGGCTGCTATATTTCCATGAGCTTTTCTGAACAGGAAAACGTGTAAAACTTTTCCTCCACAGGCTGTACAGACAGTAAGGGTGAACACCTTTTATAACTACTTGAAATAAAAAAAAAAAAGATCTTTGATGGCTCTTGTGTTTGCCCCCACTGCCAACAGTAGAACATTATGTGTTTTCTAGACAGCTAAGACCTTTCAGAGGTGCACAGGCAGCTCCACTTCTACCCACTTTGCATTCGTCTCAGTGGTTTGCTCGGAAATAGGTGGCCAGCGATGGTGCAAATTCTCATCTTGATAACTACTGGTATAACAGCTTTAACACAGACACTAGACAGAATCCGAACTATGCTACAAAATTTTGAGTCCTGTTACACTGAGAGCTGGAAGATTGGCAGTAGTAGGCCGGTTTTAATTTTCATAGCTTGTTATTTACACTTCAGAGGTCATGGAACTATCAAAATGAATTTCACAAAACAAGACATTTAAAAACGTTGTGTCTGTTTTACTTGCTGAGTGCCATCAGCCCATTCACCTAAACACAGAGAGTAACAAAGTCTGAGAAATGATTTTATAATTAAATCTATCTGGAATCATAGCATATGCAGATCTAATGTGATCTGAACACTCTGGCCACTTTAATAGGTACATCTGTTCAATTGCTGGTTAACACAATGAGTCAATCACATGACAACGCTCACTACATCTAGGCATCAAGATGGGATGATTTCCAGAAGCTCAAAGATGGCATCATCTTGGGAGAAATGAAATTTAAATGACTCTGAACATGGCACAGTTGGTCAGAGTACTTCAAAAATTCCTGATCTGCTTCGACTGTCGCATACAATCATCTCTGAGGTTTAGTGTGAATGAAATTTCTTTGTTGAATGGGCAGACTGATTCAAAATGAGAGAAAGGCAACTGTAGCTCAAATAACTATTATAACCAAGGTATGCTGGATACCATCTCTGAACATGTTGAACCTTGAAGCAGAGGGTCTCCATGACCAGAAGGCCACATCAGATCCCCTTGTCTTAGGAAACAAAAGATACAGTTTGCATTAGCTCACGGAAATGGAATAATAACAATACAGAAAAAACATTGCCAAGTCCAATGAGATTTTTAACTGCAGGATTCAGATGGTAGGGTCAGAACGTGGTCTGACTAAATGTGAAAGCAAGGATTCATCCTGCCTTATAACAATGCCTGAGGCTGCTGTTGGTGGTCTAAATGTGTGAAAGATATTTTCTTCTTATGACTAATTGAGCATCATTTAAACACCACAGCCTGATCAAGTGTTGTTAATCATATCCATTCCTTAAAGACCACAGAATACTCATTTTCTGATGGCTACTTCTAACAGGATAATTTACCTTCTCACAAGGTTCAAGTAATATCAAACTTGTTTCTTGAATATGACAATGATTTCCCTGTGCTCCAATTACCTCCAAATCTAAATCTAAACTAAGCACCTCTAGAATGTTATGAGAAATCTGCAGAAATTGCATAGTGCTATAATGTCAGTATTGACCAAAATCTGTTAAGTATGTGTTTTTATCAACTTGTTGAATTAATTCAGTTCTAAAAGCAAAATGGCTCCGACTTCATACAGCTAAAGTGTATTAAAAAATGGTGCTTGGTTATTATAATCATGCCATAATGTGTTCAAATGTGACAGTCATGACACTCATTGTGTTGTCCAATGGTAGAAACTGAAAAATTTCTAAATTAGCCTCTGTTGTAAACTTTAAATTGTGAAAAATGTGAGCAAACTGTCCAAACCAAACTGGTAGGTCAGAGTGAATATCCAGATGTACTAGTCCTTGATCATTCTCTCAGTGTATGTAAGCTCTACTACATGACAAATATGCTCCTTTTTTACCTGTCAAGCACTACTTGCTTTTTTTTTTTTGGTGATCTATTTTTACTAATGCTTTGCATGCTTGCCATACACAGTGGGAATTTCTATCATTTTGTGTGAACCTACTAAAGTATTAACTTCCTTGGAGTTACTGCAGAGACATCAGCTGTGGCAGATGATTAAAGGTCTAGTTGGGATAGCTGGCAGGGGGTTCAGATAAGATAAGTACTTTCATCTAAAGTGTAATGTCAAAGCCAGAGTAACATAAAAAGCAGACAAGATCCAATAAATCATCAGATCCAATGGATCATCACTAATCCTCTGCTATCTCAACTATCAAAGTAAAAGTGCTCCAGAGACATTTGGGAAGTTGAACTTGCCTTTTGCCAATGCAGCACATATGACCCATGTTACATAGGTTTAAATGTTTCTTTTTAATAACAACAAATACTTCAGGATGCGAGGATGACTAATTGGATGCAAATCTTGGTAATTAGTCTGGTCTTTTCATTTTTAAATTATGAGCCCCATTTTAGAGCATCTGTGCTTCCAGGGGTGGTCCAATATGGTGCTCCACATAGATATTAACAATCTGCGCCTGTTATTGGGAAAAGATCTGCATGCATCCATCAAAAGTAGAACTACAGCCAGAGTCAACACTGTGCCGCAAGCCACCAAAGCCGTTTTTCTGCTTTTTGACTATCTGCCACAGACTTTGTAGGCGAAATTAATATCTTGTACAGTAACAGTGAATCTTCCAATACCAACAATCTTCCTGCCACTACATCAGACACAGAGTGTTTAGGATTTAACATGACTTTGTGTGAAAGCTGAGCTCTCCTAAAAACGGTCTGTTTTTCAGGCACTACACATAGCCATGTGATTCAGCTGAAGAACACCATCCAAAAGTGGGCTTTACTCCTTAGTTTAAAAAACCCCCAAAACTTTCTTCTAAGTTTTTTGAGAGTATCTTATGGCAGCATAACGACCAATTAGCAGTATGAAAACAAAAGCTACTGAGACAGATGTATAGGTGAGATGTCGTCTTTCCTGAGAAGAAAATACTTGAAGCCACGAGGCTTCAATGAGGCTTTAATAAAGAATTATGATATGCTAAGACTGTAGATTAGACTAACCGACCTAAGAGACTTTAATAGATTAAGCCCATTGTTGTCATCTATCCTCTGTAGTTAAAAACATGACTATGTGCAGTGGCAGGAGTAGGGCTAACAGTGATTATTAATGATTATTTGATTATTTTTTAACAAATACTTTTATTGTCATTGTTACAAACAGTGTTGGGGGGTGGAGGATGGTACCTCAGTGTACCCCAGCGTACTCCAGCATTGGGAAGCAGGAAATTGGCACCTACGAATGGTCAAATGCGAGTAAATTCATGAAGTGTTCAGACAATATGAACCACCCACAAACCACAGTGCTGATTGAACAAGAAAACACCATTCAATTTCTACAAAAGACCTGTTGGGAGCAGTAGTGGGCTTGTGTTGCTAATATCAGCAGAAGAAGCACTGAACACCATTGTGACACTGCAATCCTGATGCAAAGAGAGTGGCAGAAACCACCCACGTCATAAGGATGAACCTAAATTTAAAGTAACAGTGGATGGTAATCAGCCCAAGGCTATAATGTGACACATTTACACATAGACGCTCATTAATTTGTCCCAATCTTATTATCCATCCATCTGTCCATTGCTTGTAACTTCATCCTTGCAAGGTTGTGTTGGGGGGTGGAGGATGGTACCTCAGTGTACCCCAGCGTACTCCAGCATTGGGAAGAAGCCAGGCTAAACCCCAAACATGTCATTAATCTATCCCAGAGCAACACAGAAAAAGACAGGACAAACAGTTTTGCAGATAGATACTCATTCCTAAGGGAAATTAAGCCAGACCAATTAACCTGGATGCTTTTAGAGTGGGAGAAGAAGCAGGGGTACCCCGAGAGAACCACTCATTCACCTTCCTGCTGGATAGCAACAGTGTTACACCTGCGACCCTTTGCACCCCATCCTTGTCATAAAAAAATACCCCTTTCCTTACCCCACCTATTCACCCTGTCCTTTAAAAGAATACATAAATAAACTGGGGGTTTCAATAAGAAGAATCAAGAATGCCAATGAGATTATTGCTTAGGTTTTGATGAGATCAGCCAGTCAATAAATTATTTAAGAATCTGAAATGGTGATATACTTTTGTCGTACATCAATATATAAAAGTACATCTTCATGGTATTGTTACATTTGTTTTACAGTACAATTCTTGTTACAAGGAAAAAAAACAACATTTATTTTGGTTCATTTATTTTGTTTTATTATTCAGAAATGCAGCCAGAAATCAGATCTAATTGGTGATTAGCAGGTCAAATACAAAAATCTCTCATTTTGTTTTCCATTCTCATCAAATGCATCACAACTAAAAACTCCCACCACTTTAGGTCAGTTAACATTTTACCCAGCAGCACATGCTTGTATTCTTTTAGTTTAATAAAAAGCCTCAGGCATAATAAAATTGGCTCTGGTCTTACTTCTGCCTTTTTTTGGGGGGAAGTATTTCTTAAACAGAGACAGAACACAGTTTCTTCAATGCCAGAAAATATAGATGGTCGCTGCCGGATCAACTCTCGGACCAGATAAAAGGCATACACAATACATACACGACATGTCCACCTAACATGCAACAGAGATGCTCTGAGATCACAAAACACCCAATGAGGAAGTGTTACTTTGTTCTCTGCAGGAGACTATCTGCATGTCAAGTAGTTTTTGGCTGCTACTACAGTGTTAAAATTGTCATATTGGAAAATGCCACAGATGTAGGCGGCACAGAGGTGTGGTGGTTGGCACTGTCGACACACAGCGAGAAGACCTCCGGCTGAAGTCTCAGCTTTGTAGCCCTTCTGTGTGAGGAGCAGCATGTTGTTCCTCTGTCTTTTTTCAGGTCCTCTGGCTTTCTCCCACAGTTTAAAAAACCATATGTTGTGTCAAGGGGGGATCTAAAATTGATCAATCCAGTGAGTTGTTTGTCTTGTGTATCCCTGTGTTGTTCTGTGACAGACTGCCAACCTGTCTACTGTCCACCCTGTCTCTCACCAAGTGACAACTAGATGAGGCTGCCTCCACTGCCACAACCTTGAAAAGGATAAAGCAGATCTGAAAAAGAATGAATTCAATTCTCCATGACCACACATTCAAATAAACTGCTAAAAATAATAATAAAAAAAGAAATACAGTACAGGAAGTGATCTCAAAATATAGCTTGTAAGCGTTTTGTGTGTGTGGGGGTGTGTGTGCGTGTGCGTGCGTATGCGTTCACGTACCATCTTCCTGTGATACTTTAAAGGCCCTGACACTGACTGACAGGTAGCAGTGAGTGTGCTATCACTGCCAGACACAGCAATCTCATTTACCTTGAAATGAGCAGCTTCTGGTCTGCCACTTTGCAGTGAAAAGAGTGTGTGGTGCGATCAAAGTTAACAGTCTTTAGACTTTACCTGTCTGTCAGAGGTTAATGTTGATTTTATTTGATTCTGTTAGGGTGTAAAGAAACTGCAAGAGCTTTGCAGATGAAGAACAATATAGGATGCCAGTAAACGTCTTTCAGCTACCGCGCAAACGTGAAAAAAATGAATAAATAAACGTGTTGAAAAACAATTCACTAAAGAAGTATTTCAAATTACAATTGCTTATTTAAAAAAATTATCATGGAAGGAGAAGAGAGCAGTCCATAAGCAAAGCAGTGATCAGTTGTAGGGTTTTAAGATGGTAGGAAATGAGTGCAATGGTGGAATTATTACTAAATATTGCTGTAAAGATATTGGTTCCAATAAATCCACAGTGCCCTTCACATGTGTGCTTCCAACACTCAGTGACCTTGAGTATTTTGGACACTAATCTGTGTGAGGTACGGGCATTTATGGCTGTGAAACAGGCCTCATGTTATTTGGACTAAACCACTAATTCAATTTTAAGTGAAACTCAAATGTTTACCATCAGTACACACAAGAAAACATATTTGAAGCATTTCATTCTTTCAGTTTCGATTAGTATGACTTACAGCAGATGAAACATAGAATACATTACACAACATTATGTTAGGGTGTTGTCATGGCCTATACAATCATTGAGAATATGGCTTACCTGACAGTTATCTGGTCATTCACACAGTCCTCAAGGAGGATAACCCATGAAATGTTATTATAAAAGCTGACTCTTGACAAAGTGCTGCAAGCTCCAAGCATATTTATGGAAAGTTCAGTGAAAGGAAAAGGTGTACAAACAATAGAGATAACCACAGTCTTGACAGGATTAAATAACATGGTTATAACGTTTTAATTTTCTCAACTCTACCATAAATGCCAGTCTACTGACCACACTTGAATATAACTCTCAAAAAATAAGGGGTGTATATTTAGGCTGCACTTGTCTATAAGCCACATGTGTCCAAATTGTACCATGATATATTTATACAGAAAAATTGCTTAATAAAATAATAGTAGCACGCAAATATGTTGTGTAAATGCTTTTTCCAAACAGTGCCTGAAACATGGCTGTTTAAAAAAAGGAAAACTTATTGGTTGCTATTTTCTTCATTGTCCTACTCACTAAAACCACTCAAGTTATCTTCCTCAGTATCGGAATTGAACAACCTGACACACACTTCCTCAGTCTCTCTTTCGCTGACGCTCTCAATGTTACTTTCGTCTCACAATTTGCTTTTGAGGTTTTGCGGGCCTCTTTATCGTGCAGCAGTCTACCCTTTAGAAACCCGTTGTTATAAAGCAGTTCATTAGCAGCATCGCAGTTTTCCAATTGTGTGAAAAAATTCCGGAAATTATGATAAACTTCATATGTAGTTATCAAAATTTCTGAGACATGATACTGAAAACGACCTGGCCTTTCATTAACTGTATGCCATAATTATCAAAATGAACATAAAGACTTGAAATATGAAATATATAATTCTGTGTTCTGCAGTCAGCAGCAGTTACTGAAATAAATTAGCTTTTCAGTTATATTCAAATTTATCGAAATACACCTATACATCATCCACATATTTTTTTGTAACAGAAAGTGATTTTACTAAGTTTTCTTCTAAATAAAACGTGGAAGTTTTGTCACATTTGAACATTCTCAGGTTTACATATCCGAGCAGACACATCCTGCTGGTGCCTTGTGGAACAAGCCAACTCCATATTACTTGCTTCAGTAGCTTTTGCCTTCAGTCCGGTCATCAGCATGTAGAATGCATACTCTATTGGATTTAGGTCAAAGGACCTGGCCAGTCAAAAGCTCTCTACTACTTGCCCATAAAAAAGTTCCTTGTCAGCCTGTTAATTTCAGGCCATTGTTCCGATTCTTCAGCCCTCAAATTTGTGGATAATTAACACAAAGAGCTTCCAAGTCTGGCACAGTCCGCAGAATACAGACACCGTTAAACACGCTGAAGCCTAAGGAAGCAGCACTTAAGCCGAAGAGCAACTGTTGCATTTTATTCCAACGTGCTTGAGTAACAAACGTTGAGACTGTTTCCTAATACGGTCGCAAAGCGCTGTACATTTTTGATTTAATTGAATTTTTGATCTGCTTTGGTTTTATGTTACATAACATTATCTTTTAAGGCATTTTCTAAATGCAGACATGTTTTGTTATGCAATTAGCAGCACAAGCACAACATCATATAACACGCTCCACCCAGCCATTCAAGATCCAAGCTTCCGCTTGCAGTCTAAGTCTAGAGGAGAGGGTGGAGGAAAAGACAAACAATCCATTTCTCTCCGTGTAGATAAGTGTCTCTGTAAATGTTTTATAAGACAAAGGACTATTAACATGTAGCCACTGATTTCAAAATACTGACTATAATGTCTAATTTGATTCCTTTATGTCTTTTAAATGACATTTATCTATTTTTTGCCTTTACGACAAACAAACTCTTACAAGTCAAACTCTCGACTATGAAATCCATTTATATAGCTCGTATTGCAAAAAATATTAATTATACTCTGGTGACAGCCCCTGGCTTAAGGAAAAGTAAAGTCTGAAGTAAAAGCAGCCCCAGAATCATTCGTTTCATAATGAATTGCTTTCTGCAAAACTGATGATATTTCAGTCCGACTTCAAATGCGTTTACTGGGAATGGGTGAGAATTTAAAACCATTGATTTCAGGCGGTCTTGCTGAGTTCTGAGAAGAAGGCATCTGATAAGAATGGCGCCACAGCCATCTCAGAGCATGAGCTCAATCTTTAATCAAGGGTCATTGTGTTCCACACAGCAGCCCCAAACACATAAAAGCAGGTAGAGGAAGTGGTAAATCATACAGGCATTGGGGTCTAATTGGCCACCAGAATGAGCCCCAGCCAAAATATTGTTTTCCCTAGGCGCTATCTGCTTCCATCTCGTGGACTTTCATAGAAACTGTGGCTTCCTGTTCAAGGGTGTTGGCCGCTGCATAAGTACAACATCCCCTAGTCTGTAAAAATAATCTCCAGGACCTTGTGTAGAGAAAGAAAGAGGGACAGAAATACATTCTGTCCCCGGAGGAAGAGCTTCCCCTCCAATTCAAAAGGTTTAACAGCTTCCTCTTTAAATTGGCAGGCAGCCAGCATGCAAACAATTGTTTCTGAAAGAATCTGTGGATGATCGACACTCTGAACTGGATTTTACTATTAAAATGTTCTCTTTTTTTGAAAAAAGAAAAAAAGGGATTCAACACATGAAAAAAGACATTCTTCATTTTAAAGCTAAAATTTATTTTAAACCTCTAAATATTCAAGAGGAGGAAGTAGCCTCGGGTTAGTAAGAGGTAAATTTTATTAGTATCAAAAAGTTCATTTACCAATTAAATTAAAAAAAAACATGTTATATAGACTCAGTAAAAAGGGATATCTTCAAATGTTTATTTCAGACGGTTCTAATGACTATGGCTTAAAGCTAACTATCATCTTCATTGTGCTTATTAATTTGCCTGTACCTGTAAACTATAACTGAAACCATAAGAAACTTAAATACAAACAGTGTTGCACAACAAACGTCTCACAGCGAATACTGGAGAAAGACAAGATTGCTTTATGGGTCACCACTTTCTTTGTGTCCCTGTTTGTTTTGCCTCCCAGTGCAGCTGCTGCTCAGCAACAGGCAACACAGGTGACTGGAGACGCAGCAGCAGGTGGACAGCTCCCAACATCATCCTATCAACCAGCTGTAGACTGGAGTATGTCAGTAATTGTTTACGCACTTAAGATAATTTGCTTAGCTGATAAACTTCTTGATGCACCACCGTAAACAAGAGTTAGCAAAATGCCAGGCATGTTCATTGTTTTCAAAATGAGGCCTTTCGATGTGTTTGAACAACTGGATTATTGTGCTAATTATTGTACTGTTTTAGTCAGGTCGTTGAAGTATGAGATGCGATCCCAATTTGCATAAAGCAAGCAATATGACACTTATCAAAGATTACATAAAGAGTTATGCTGTTAATAACCTTTTGTTACGTTGTGAAATGAGGTGGTGTTTTTCTCTAAGAAAGTAATCAAGAAAAAAACATGTAGACATTTTGTCAAACATTTTAAACACAAGAAGCCAGGTGATAGATCGATCAGTCAGTTTATGCTGACACTAGCTCTGAGAGTCCCCAATGCGCCCTCCTTTTTTTATAGCACAGCGCAGAGTTTGGATTAAATCTGACCCATGTTTGAATTGAGAACACTTGATAATTGTAACATTTGTTATACGTTCGTTTTAATGTTCCAAGAAGATTAATTTGTTCATTATTTTTGTGCATTCACCGTATCAATAGATGAGCCCAACAAAAGCAGCCCTAACATCACCAAACTAATACAAAGCCTGAATCAACTATTCCATTTAGTTGATGGAATATCGGAACGGAAAACTGACCAGTAATCGACTTAAAACCAAACATAAGATGCAAACATGTTGATTTGTAGATACTCAGAGGCATAACAGTGTTTGTAGCCCCAGGATATTAAAACATCTAAGCAATTTAAGTGTGCATGATTCCATTTCTATTAGATTGCAATCGAATTGAACAATACCACGCAGTTCCTTTATGATTGCCTAAGAAATTGCCACGGCATAAGAAGATATTGTAAAAGAATAATCTGAGCAGTAGTCAGTTCCACTTCCAGGCTTTACCTCATTATAAATCAACATGCATTTGCTGCTGTTAGACAGTAAACCACACACAACCTCTACCAGGAAAAAAAAAATGTTGCCAGTTAGGAAAAGAAAGACTCATTCCTGAGGGCATTTAATACAGTTAGAAAAGGGCAGCCAGACGTTTGTTCCAATCTACAAAAACGTGCACAACATCACCTATGCGTTAAGTAAAAGCCAGCGCTGTGTAAATCATTTGGACTCCCTCTTCTCTCTACAAACACAGCGAATCAAACTATTACACTTTTCCCTGCAGAGACACATATTCATGTTTATTGCCTTTCAAAGCCCACCTTTATTATAGCTTTTGAGAATATATATATTAAGCGCCCTGAAAAAAAAAAAAAAAAAACATATTGCATTACTATAGCAAGAAATCATGCTGATGCATTTACTTTAAATGTCAGAGCATCACCACCTTTGTGTACTTTTGGTGAATCTAGGACTGTAATAAATGCAAATTGTTTTTGCTGACATTTTAGAGTCATATTAGGTGCACTTAACTTTAATGGTTTATTTTTAGTACAAAAACACTATCATAGCTGAAATACGTTTGGAAGAGTTAGAATAAAAGATTAATTTAAGACACTGGTTCGAGTAATTTAGGGATAGATTTTCAGACAGATACGTCTCAAACTAAGTAGCTCTGCCAGAGTTTATTTCAGCCATATTTTGAAAGTCCAAAATGTTTAAGAAGGGGAGTTGAAATAGTGATACTAAAAGCAAAATCTAATAATTGAAAAGTTTGTTGCTCTCAGCTCTCCAACAAGATGAATCCTCTGCCCTCCAGTAATTTTTACAATATTAAATGTATATGGATAATTATGCAAAATGGATGACAATGTCATTGTGAATAACTATTTTTCTTTGCCATTTCTATAAAGGTGAATGGAGATGTTAACTAAAGGAAATAACAGTATTCGTACCATTCTGTCTTAATTGGGACATGCCTGAAGGAAAATCTTTACCCTCCTACATAAAATGCTCAACTTCATAGATCACACTGCACAGCTGTAATGTGTACTTTGTGCTGCTGACAGGGCTGAGAAGGTTGTCTCTGTTGAAGATGGAGCCATTTCCTGAATACATTTTGATGTGATGGTTCGTTTCTTAGGCAGCCAAAACATTTTTTTTCCGGGTTAATATATGTTAAAAGGGTGCTATTATGTAAAATCAACCTTTTTTAGCTTTAGATCATGTTATAATGTTATTCCCTCGAAAATACTTGGAGTATTGCTTTGATTCTTTCATGGTGTTTGAAAAATTCTTACATTTTCTGTGGAAGCCATTTAGGGCACCTACATTCTTGCTCTCACAAAGCTCTCTGTTGATCCTCCAACTATGCTTCCACCTCACAGAGCACCACACCCTACGCCTTCCCCACTCAGCTCCACCAGACTAGTGGCAGCAGGAGTTAGAAAACACCTGAACTGGGAGTCTGCTGAACTCATTACAAGAACTATTTCTCAGACCAACGCTCCAAAGGACAGTTCTAAATGGTATAATGCAGAGGTATTGTTGTGATGACGTGCTGAAGGTAGAGTACCTGACAGAGTAGGAGCTCCTTCAAGGGACAGAGGTCCAATTTCAAGGCGTCAAATTGCGAAGCCAATTTTCTTTGAAGTTATGTTCAATATAGACAGCCTTTTTATAACAACTCAATGTAACATAATTACTTGATTGTGCTATGAAATGGCACTATGTGCCTGGAAAATACATAATACCGTCCCTTTAAGCTAAAGTTTTGTGTTAATACACAGACAGACCAATATCAATATAAGTTTACTGTGCAAATAACACTACAGAATCAATTGGGCTTACAACAGCTGTAAAGGCAATCTAACCTTGTTTACCTAATAATTTTAATTGACATTTACTGAAAGTCTGGTCCCTGAGACTCAGAGAAGCTATACTGCATACATAAGATGTCTTTCAAAATATTTTCAGCTAATTTACTCAATTTAGCAAAGGATTAGACACCTTATGTTTATCTGGATAAGGACCAAATTTGAAAGCGGAGGGTTACGCACAACCAACCAAATAAATAGAAGCTTTTTTTTTTTTTTTTCTCGCTTTCAACTTTAGAGCTGGCGGTTTTCCCTGCGCATTTAAAAGTTGTTTTTCCTACACAGTCTAAAGGAGTAAATGTTTCCTCTCTGGGTTTTGCCCTCCGAGTATCGGTGCAGACCGACATCAATCCGACGCTGCATCAGTGGAAGGAAGCCTCTTGCTAATTGTAAACAGGAGAGGGAGGTGAGCAGCCTGTCGAGCAGAACACAGATCTCCTCTGCAGAGTTGCAAAGTGAAACACTGATTAGTGACGCTACATTACTCTGCTTTGTCCAAGGGCAAATGTTTCATATCAGCTAGCTGTCGGAAAGTGGTGCACACCGACATCCGCACTCATAAATGTCCTGCAGCTGAGTGTGATGGACACTTTAATATCACAAATTTTGATTCCACTAAAATCACAGTCAAATTATAAGCGAGGCAAAATTAGTAAATTGGCGATTTTGCACGTCCCTGAAAGATGCAGATGAAGATGAAAAACTGAGACTTAAGTAGATGAATGCAATAATGAGTGTAGCCATCTGTACTATATGCATTTACGTGTATTATTGGTCCTCTGAGCAAACACAAAATAATAAAGTTCTGTTGAGTTTAGCTGTGCACCATCACATAAAAGCACCATCACTAATTTTTCACATCATCCTTTAAACCTGTTCCAATTGTTATGCCCTTATTAGAGAGCACCCCATCTCAGTCTGGAGCCATCACCTCTTCTATACCCCTCATATTCTATTCATGCAGCTTCATCCATTAGTTTAATTAACTCTTTGGCTCTGGGAACTTGCACTAAGCTACGGCTTCAGCACCTGGCTATTAGAGGAGGCATACTGTGACCACTTTCTCGACTCACTAGCGAGAGCAGAACTTTAATGATGATAATGCCCCGCTGGTCAGTCTAAATCACTTCAGTCCAATTAGAGGAACCAGGATCTATACATGCTGTTCTCTTTGTCTTGTGTCAGTTTTAAGTACACATTTGGTTATGTCAGAGTAAAACTCCCCAATTATGCCCAGGAGATTAGGACGTCTATATAGCTATTTGTCAAAATGTGCTGGCTCTCTCTTTTGCCCCAAATCTGTGCTTTTTGAATCCTGTCCTTCCATCTTCCGTTGTACTGAAATAACTTTTAAGACTGCTTTTTATGGCATCTAAGCCCTTTGAATCACTGATGCGCCAATCAATCAGCCAGTAATCACAGCGGGAGAAACTTCCCTTGATCGCCTCTGACCTGTGATCCACATATGCTATACTGATTAATCAGATTTCTTATTTCTTGTTTGTATCACAAGTCTTGACACCGACTCTCTGTTGGATTTAGATCTGGACTTTGTCTGGGTCAGTCACTTGTCTACAATTCCAGTGTAGTTATGTGTCTATGCTAAGCTTTATTCAAGCCACTAAATGATTTTCTTTTTTTTTTTTTTGGATCTGGTATTATAATCTTAATCTTGCAAACTTAAATTAGTCCTGTTATTCTTTTCCCTCTTAACAATGGCGTTCTTTAGGTTCTTCTTTCATAAAAGTCAGATTTGCAGAGTGTTCAACCAATCATGTCAACCAGACCTCTCTCACCTGGATTATGCAGCTCATCTGCAGTTACCATGAGCCTATAGGCTCCTTCTCTGATAGATTTTAAAGCTACAGTAACACAATAGATTTTAAAGTTAAAGTAACTGACACTAAATAAAATACAAATGTGCTTCCCCTGTCAGGGAAACTGCAACACATTTTCTCCCATTTAGTCAGTCATTCTTAAATTTTATTACTGAATTAAAATTGAAGAAAACCAAATGTTTTCTGAAAAAAAGCCTTATTTCTGCATCTCCATCTAAATCTTTTCACCACCCAACATCTCCAACAACAGACTGTGGCTGGGTAAAGCAGGATTTATTTGCCAGATTGCTTTCTTAAACCAGACATGTCAATGTTTCAATGTTCTCAAAGGACATAATTTAAATGGTAGTCATGAAATGTGCTAGCAATTTAGGAAATCCGTGAAAAGATACCATGATGACAAGGAGAAAGGCAGTGTGCATGTTCGCAGTGGCTACTCTTGAATCTTTGCAACAAGAAAGGGCATTTAGAATTAAAAAGGCAGTTCCAATAGATGATGGAGAGAATGACGAACAGCTGCAGGTCAACCTGACCAAGTGTGGACAGCCAGACTGAGCCATGCGCTGAGGCACAGCCAGAGCACCATAACCAGGTACAGCTTAAAGCTGACCTGCATAAAATAACTAACTACCTTACTGCTTTTTCTGTTCATTCTGGATAACAGGGTGGAGTATGTATTGCTAAGTAGACACACAGCATGAGCACCCACAAGTTAGAGACTGTTGTGATTTGGGTTCTGATCCATTCCATAGCAACTTCTCTGAATACATCTGGAAGAATTGCTGTGGACTGGAGGCACAGCATGGGCGCAGATGGGAAAAGGGATGGAACAATAAAATAAAGACAGACTGCCACTCAAAGCATTAAATGCATTGTGTGCAGAATGCAAAAGATTACAGCACAGATAAAATCCATCAACATTTTTTTTTTGCATCTACAATATTTAAAGAAATAAATTCATAAAGTGTGATATGGCTCTTAAGATTCATGTAGCTATGGAACATTTAAGCATTTTTATGATCTTTTAATTCTTGTAGCCTCTTTTTCTATTCCCCAACACAGCTGGTTGGCCCTGGCAAAATAAGCACATTTTCTTAAAGTTACAAAAAGCACATTTTGCTTTATAGAGCTTTATTTAATAACTTAGCATAGTGATTACATATCATTTTAGCAGTGGTGAAGCATGTCTGATTGTAGTGGTTGCATGCATCTTCTAACATCTACATGATTGTCATTATTATCTGGACGGGATGTTTCTGTGGAATGCAAATCCCAATTATTTATGGAAAACACACCTACTTGTGGATCTTGATGTAATGCATATCTAAAATATATTTTTTTAAAAATGCAGTTTGGGAAGCTGACATACCTAAGTGTAATGCTACCTGACACACTACTGGCTTGGGTTTGTAAACCAGCCAGTCTAGGTGTGCCACTCAATTTCCTTGGAGCTGATTGGCTGTATCCCCAAAAATGGAAATAGAGAAGACTGTAGATATTAGAGACTGTGGTAGTGCTAAGCCTGTTTCCACTGCGTGTGTTTATGCTAATTAAGGTGTTTATAATGTTTGAACTATTAAAATGGCCAGTTGTGTGTTTTTAGAGAGGATCTCAAGTAATCTGGATTTTTGGCTATTCACAGGCAACTCGGGTCTCTAAACCTCACATATATTGGGAGTCCACTGTATATATTTTTTTCAATACACTATATGTACTTATGTGACATCTCATTCTTAATCCTGGGATATTTAATGTCAGCTCAGCGTTGCAGCTATGACAGCTTCAACTCATCTTGGAAGGCTTGCCACAAGGTTTAGGACAGTATTGATGTGGATTTTTGTCATGTCTATAAGGACCTTGCTTGGTACACTAGTGCACAGTTATGTTGGAACAGAAATGTGCCCTCCTCAAACTGTTCCCACACAGTTGGGAGCATGAAATTGCCCAAAACGTCTTGGTATACTGAACTAACAGTTCCTTCGAGTGGAACTAAGGGGCTGAGACCAACTCCTGAAAAACATTCTTACACCATAATCCCCTCTCCATCAAACTTTACGCTTGGCAGAATGCAGTTAGGTAACTTCTTTTCTCCTTCCAACAACAATTAAAAAGCATCAATTTCAAAAATAACCTCATAATATTTGAAAATATGATTGATGCAGTTTTTTTGTGCTGCTTAGCTGCACGATTACACCATTGAATGCAACTGATGTAGTAAATAGTTCAGATTAATTAAATTTATTAAAGGGTACATTTTATTTTTAAAAATGTTGTATTTTGTTAGAGCAAAGTCAAAGCAATCTCAATAAAACACATGGATTTTATTGGAATCCAAGTCCAACACTGAAATGCTGTTGGAGCTTTGGCCAAATTACAACAGCGCAGTTGACTTTGCCATCCCCAAATTACAGCAACTACAAACTGCTAAAAATGTGAAAACACATCCTGGAGACTCCGACTCCAAACGTGTCATCATTCTCCCAGCAAGCAGCTGGTCATTAGCTATGAAGGGCAGAGGGGGCAACGGTAGATACCTGCCAGAGGGGCCACATCCTAGGGACTGAGGGACGTGCTGCTAGGAGAACGAGTTGACTGTGGGTCACTGTATAGCGATAAACCAGGACAAGCATAAGGAGGCTGCTGTCTCCCAAGGTGACAGAGGTTATGAGGCAAACAGAAACCTCTCACATACCTGTCTGTCAAAGTGCCAGCATAAATCCATGATATGAGGCTGGGACTAAGGACACCATTAGCTACATTCAGCTGCTAAAGGTGAAATATTTCCTCTCACACAATGACCCTCCTCAGATGATACAATGCATTGAATTTTATTCCAGTGGGCTGAATATATTATTTTGTCAGAGTCGCTCATTGAATTGTTAGGGCCTTCGATGTAATTTTATGCTGTAACCAGCAAATGTGGGGATAATCAAATCTCCCTTGCCCTGAAAATAGAAGCACATCTGCTGTCTCACAGGGAACTTACTGACAGTATAATCCATGTTTGTTTTATTTGATAAGTGTGAAGGCGGATCTGTTGATTGTATGTTCTGGATTGGATAAAGTTGTGAATGTACCTTAAGAAATGCATGGCATGCTCAATCAGAAACTCATTTTTCATCAAAAAGTGGGGATCAATTAAATAAACAATGTGCGCACAAGCAGCGTGGGGTTGATAACCACCCATGCACCGCCCTGACATTGTAATTACCTCCTAGAGGATTATGAGCTATTGTATTTCTCTAGTGCTCCAAAAATAAATAGCAAATAAGAATAAAGAAATAGTAAGACAAAGACATTTATAATGAAAAGAGAGCACAACAAATAATAAAATGACAGCAAGTGCAAAGACCACTGAACACTAAACTGTATTCTAAACAATTCTCAAGGAAGCTATTGCTTCAGCGTCTGGGGAAATAAATACTGTAGAATGGCTGTGGAAAGCCTATGTTTGAATGATAATGATTGCATAGAACAGGTCATGGGGTCTCCACATTTAATAGGTACCTTCCTTTTCTGTGCATGAAGTCCAAGCTAATCCAGTTATTAATGTGAGGTATTTAGGAAAGAGACCAAAACATACACCGACTTAACATAACCTCCAAAGCAGAGGAAAACACCACCTCGAGCCAAATGATCTTTCAGATTTGCATCCGTACACTTTGACCTGGAGTAAACAGACACATATCTATTTACTCCAGCAGTGACAAACTGGTGGTACAAAATAAAAGTGTATCTCCACATCTTAAAGCAATAATTCCCTCAGAGGTCCTGTCAAAAGGTTATACACAGTTAATACGTTACCCGCAGTAAATAATTTTAGGAGCCTGGGCTTAAATTAATTTGTTTAAGCCCAAATTAGTTGGTCCAACAGCAAGTCAGAAAGGTTCCAAGACCGAAGCAGACTTCTACAATCTGACAACTCATACTTGAAAAATATTACATATGATTAGGTGAACGTGATTACAGAAACCTTTAAAGACAAAGGTCTTTAAATGTTTCCTAGGAACTAGGGCTGTTGTAAACGAATATTTTAGTAATCGAGTAATCTATCGATTATCCTTACGATTAATCGAGTAATCGCATAAAAAATTTGATAAAACAAAATATTGGTAAATGTGGCATAACACCGGTGTTACTATCGGATATCAATATCAGTCCAATTTTTCATATATGAGCTTCTCTACTAGCTACTTTTTTGTAGTTTAGAAAATTAACCTGTAACAATAATAGCTCACTTTCTAAGTTAGCCTGAAGAAAAGTTATACAAAAATCTGAAATTATATTAAATTTAATAATAAAGAGGCAGGCTCACAAATACGCTTATAAAAAATGTCTATACTCCAATTTTAGTTTATGTTTTCATCTTCAGTGAGTTTAATAGCTGAACTCTCACCTTGCCCAGAATACGGGAAATGTCGCCTGTAGTGTGGGATAGATTAGAGGCGAATGAATGAATGAATGGGAGGAGGGGAGGAAACAGACCAAGGGACAAACGTATGTCCAGGGGGCAGTATGAGGGGCCGTTTAGGACAAAATCTATGTTTTGTCTCTCACACACTACTAAAAACTAATACA